>VYZT01024526.1:0-35627 GCA_013400735.1 Pomatostomus ruficeps | reverse complement strand
AAGCACTTCTTTTCTGTTATGGTATATGCAAGGATATGTTCCAAATAAAAGCTCTCTGCAGCCTTAGACATCAATACGATAATTTCCACTGATCTAAGAGCCTGATCCAGAGCATCTGCTCTGCTGCCAAATGGGGCTCTCCCAGGGTTAATGCCATTTGTGCGGCTTGATCAATATTGAGGGAAGAGACATCATTCTTTCCCTGCAACCATGTTTCTGAACTCTAACTGGAGTTGTTCTGGATTCTGCTGCCATGGAAGCTGAGGATATAGCTAGACTTTTCCCTGCCCTCAGAGGCCATTCCAATGTAGCACTTACACCATCCTGTCTGATATGGCAGATTTTTCTGACCTATATTTAACCAGTAAGACATGACAGGTAGTGCATTTTCTGAGGATTATTATATGCTTTGGGTAGTGTGATAAGGCAAGAAGCTGAAGACTTCCCTCTAAGTGTCTTTTTGCTGTTATGAAATGGAATTTTTGAATCAAAAGGGAGTGAGAGAAAGAGTCAGAGTCCTGCACTTAAAGGGCATTATTGACATGGCCATGACATCACTGACAGCCAGTCAGGAAGCTCTGACTATGTTCAGACTTTTAAAGCCATTCCATAAACACAATCAAAGGAGAATTTTACCTTCAAACTTTTCATGAATACTCTAGTGAGAATTGACAATGGACTCTATGCCTAAGTTTTCTTGAAATATTATCTATTAATCTGGGTACAACTAAGGCAAGGCTTTGATTACTTTTGCTTTAATAGTGTGAAGGGGTCAGAGTTTTAATATGATTAAGAAAGAGCTACCTATGCATGCAAAGCTCGATCTTTAATCCTCAGGTCAGTTAGTACCAAATACAGGATAACAGGAACAAGAGATTTTGAATGTAACAAATTCTGAAATCAATTAGAACCTGGAATACAATAATCCTAACTACTTTCTCAGACCTCTGCCCTGGTGACATAATAGCCTAAATTTACCCTAAAATACTGGGGGGTTTTAAATTTCATTTTATTATTTTGTTTGGGGTTCGTTATTTACAGTGGGGAATCAGACAGAATTTAGAATACAAAATTCCTTCCAATTATGTTTCCAAGCTAATGCATAACCCCCTGCACATCTCCTGTCACTCTCCAATCCTTTATTATGAAAGGTCAAACAAAACTTCTGCCTCTGGTCTATGACATATAATTTTACCATCAGGATAACCTGAAATTAAGCCTGCAACCTCCTTTAACTAAAATAAATTATCCTACAATGAGCCAGCAATTCCATCAGGGTTCTGCAGCCACTCTGCAGGACTTGACCCACCACAGAGCTAGGTCATGATGAGCTCTGGCCACAAACATTCCAGGAGCTCAGCATCCACAGAACCCAGGCTCACTGGGGGAGAAAAACGCTGTTTGCCTACAGTTGGTAGCCCTGGCTTTCATTTGACACTTTCCCTGAAACCTACCCAGAGGACGGATGTGTGACATCCTGTCACCAAACTTGGGTTAGAGCAGCTTTACAAAAGGAGAGGCTTCACTTCCTCTAACGTGTGATCAAGGAGTGCTCTCCTAAACCTGCTGCAGCACGTGAGAGTGGAGAACAACTGGGAACCTTCAACCAGCTTTGCACTTTTCTTGAGGAGTACTCAAGAAAAATTCATCTTGTACAATGCTGCCAGTAAAGCCTGAGTAGGAGAGAGAGAGATGAAATTCTAGTGACATCTTGCAAAATACGATTACTATTTATCTGCAGATAGGCGAGAATTCCTGGTATTTTTCAGCTGTCAGAGTTTAGAAAAGAAATTGTCTCTTAATCTCTCATAAGTGAAGTCCCAACATTCTCTGGAGTCTTAGGGGAGTTTTGGTTTGGTTTTGTTTTCAAAAGAAGGAAATTAAAGTGAAAAATTATCTTTGGATATCTATATGGATCTGAAATGCCTTTATCATTGTTGAAGTTTTGTTACTAAATTAACATGAAACAATCAAAACAAAAACCTAAGCAAGTTGAACAAGGACTCTGGTATTACCTGAAGGATATTCATATATTTGCAGTGCTCCAACAGACTTCTATTATGCTGCTATATCTTAAATAAAATTACCTACAACAGGACTTCCAAACTAAAGTTATGTCATGCCAGAAGTTATGTTTTATCTTTTTCTCAACCTCCCTAGATTTTCCTCTATTGACTGTCTTATTGAACTGAAACTTGCACACGAACCTAAGATTTGTCTTAAAATAAACAGTTACAGCACTAATTATAGGTCTACCTGTATTTTAAGTGAAGAAATAGCAGATATTGTGAGAATTTGTGTGAGTTGAAGAAGCAAAGTGAAATAAGCAGGGAAAAAATGGTAACACATAAGCAAGAAGAATATTAGGTGGAATATAAGGATAGTTTTCTGGGCTTCCCACTTCTTCCTACAGAATACTACAAAATTCCCTGGGTCCAGAAGGATCACATTCATAATATTTTATTTTCCATCCATCTTTGATCAGATATTGTCAAGTGTACCCAGTTTGCTCTTTGCAAACCAGAGGGAAACAATCAAAAATGTCCTCCTCTCACCATTTTGCACAGAACTGCAGGTTTCAGATTCAGCCTAAGCTTCCAAACACCAGGCCTTGGCATTTTAGCTCCAGACACACAATGCACAGTGTGAGCATCTATCAACATGAAGCTGCACACATCAGTTACCATTCACACGTGTAGGGAGTGGATGGATCAGAGTATGACTCTTAGATACTTCTTTACAGACGTAAATTTTACATATTTTCCAAACAAATTTTCTTCAGCTTGAATAGAGATTTAGAGACATTACCATAACACATATGACTCATAAAAAGTAAGAGCCTTAATAGTGCTCGGTGCAACACCCACACTGCTTCAGAATTCAGTAACAAATGGGTTTCAATCTAATTTTTAATGGTCCATTAATGACTGAGGCATCTTATATCTGAATTTTGTTCCTTAAGAGAATACATTACCTTTAGATTGTACAATGTGGTGAAGAATCTATTTTTCAGGCTTATTACTTGGNTTACTTGGATGGGAACCAGTGTGTTCCTATAGAAGAGCATTGAATAATCGTGTGCAAAATAGGACCACCCAACATCTGTCTATATTCACTTGGAAGTCAGTTTTATATTCCTCTGCTACAGGACTTGCAGGAAATTTATACCGAATACATGGGTGGGGTGGGATAGAATCCTTCCTCTTTGCTTAATCACATTCAGGGAAAAGCGATGATCCATTTTGTCTGGTTCGCTCCATTACTCTTTCTAAAATTAACTCACATCTGACATTATAACATATGTTAAATATTATGTAAGTGGTCTGTTCTATATTTGGTTTATTCAGTCATAAATCCTGGCATGCACGCACACACACACAAAATAGTGCTGTGAAAAAAAAAAAAAAAAAAAAGAAAAAACCCACACCAAAAACCCCCACAACCTTGTGCAGACAAAATGAAATTGGTAAAAGTTGGATTATTCCTCCCAAGTTCATCAAGGCGCTGTAATAATCCACTGACATGAAAACTCACAAGACTTTATCCACTAGGGAAAACATTTTGCAGGTGGATATGTTCTTTTACTTTGTAGAAATGGAATTATCACAGTCCAAGAGAGCTTAAGAGGTACAGTTATTTTTTGCTGAAATAGGATCCCCTCTGGCAAGACCAAGGTGTGTCTGTGAGCACATGAAAGCCAATACATAATGGCCCAAACAATGAGTTAGGAGCTCCCTCCTTGCCTTTCTTACTGGTCTTATTTCTTACTGGTTTGCCAAGGGTATAAAGATATCTCTATAAGTGGAAAAGTAAGGTTTTGGCTGGTAGCAAACTCTGGTTTTCTGAACCAGTCTTTCAGCTTTCCCAGCATATTTCCCCGAAAGCTGTGCACTGTTTAGTACAAAATTTCCAACACTGTCTTGTATCAGTATTACTGGGTTCATTTGATATGGCATGGCTGAAATAAAATAGAGACACTAAATTACACCTAGAACCCCATTTGTATTCTAAGGCCACCGACTTTTGTTTCTAACCAGTGTTTTGAACTATATAAAAACTGAAGGGTTTCATGCCACAAATGCCTGCATAGCTGTAGTGAACGTAGGGTCTAACAGCTACAAAAATGCTTTGACAGTCAGAGGTAGCGTAAAAAGTCTGTCTTGCCTTCTGCTCCTTAAATACCATTTTCTGAAAATAGCTTGAAAGAACTTTCTTACAGGGGTGGCCCTCAAAGGACAGACAAATGCAGCTACAGCAGGGCTGGCAGCAATGCACAGGTTAAGGCTGTTACAGAAATTCCAACCAGCAGACAGCAAAGTGCCTAAGTATCCTCAGCAGAGGACTTAGATTGTCCAGCCCCTTTGTTTCAGGAGTTGCCAGGGGCAAGAACAACTCAGAAAGTGAGACATTGTCTAGCACCCAGCTCTGGACCAGGTGCCAATTATCCCGGAACACCTGCTACCCCAGCTCTTCTCCTGGCAGCTCCAAAGGCCCTGTTTCTCAGGGAGGTGTGCCTGACATTTCCCTGTAAACCTCCAGAAAACAGGGTATGGCTTTCCTTGATATGGCTGTCAACCCCTATGGCTCCAGACTCAAGCATTTTCCCTGTGCTTTCTGATGGTATAGAGGACTGATCCAACTGCATCTAAATCAGGAAAACGTTGTTTGGACGTTTCAGCAACAAGGGCAGAATAGAAAGATCTGTC
The DNA here is from genome assembly GCA_013400735.1 of Pomatostomus ruficeps. Lineage (NCBI taxonomy): Eukaryota > Metazoa > Chordata > Aves > Passeriformes > Timaliidae > Pomatostomus > Pomatostomus ruficeps. The sequence goes on along the minus strand of VYZT01024526.1, from coordinate 30,921 downwards.
ACAGACACTTTAGCAAGTAATTAACAAGGTGTGAATCATCAGGAAGGATATCTCTGTAATTAATTAGTTCCTCCTATCACCAACCCTGAACTGAAAGAGCTGCTCTTAAAATGTGAATAAAACCACAGGTAAATAAGATTTTTTATGTAGTGAAAGTTATCCAAAATCTACATTTGCATCTCCCTTATATCAAATTATCTCATAGCTATAATTATCTCCTAATTACATGTTTATTTCTGAATAGAAATAAGTCCAAGCCACATATAATTACTTCTCCTCTTGGTCACTGGTGCCGAGAAAACCAACTTTATAGCGTTTAAAGCCACAAAGAAATTTTCATATGCCAAGGTTCACACTGAGAGACACCAAAGCACAGTTGCAAAAGAGCACCAAAAGACTTACTCTGACCCACATAACAAAGCAGGACATTGTGAGAGCCTGATTATACTCAGCAGCAATTCAGGACTAAATGGATGGTTCATATTCTAAAGTGATTCTATCATCTTGAACTACTGTAAAAATATTGGAAAACTGTGCCACCATTGTTTGGAACGAGAAATATTTTGCATTTCTTTTACTACAATACGACAGACGATGGTCTGACACCATGGCTCCAAGCAGCAGGGACCACATTTTAGCCAGCACAGGCTGCAGGAATGAGAATGAAGCATGGAGTACCCTGCTTTATCTTTCTTGACAGTCAGCTGGGCCTTCTACAAATGTTATTCTCTTACTACCCTACAAGACACTTCAAATACAGCACATGCAGAGCCCCCAGTCCTGGTGAAGCTGGTTTTTATGGATTGGCATTACCTAAGCTATGATGCAAGAACAAAAGCTAATCGTTAGTCCCTGCTAAAAGATAGTTTTCCATTCTCTCGCTACCCAAAATCAGCCAGAGCCTCTTGCATGGGCCTGTTTTCTTGAGTATGTGGAAAGCTGATGATTTTTATTAACTGACCTAATACTGATCTAGGTTCTGTTGCTGCCTAGTGGGCTGAGTCAGAGAGAAGGGAGCTAATTATCATAGGAGGGACAACAGAGATTAAAGAGATAATATTGGAAAAACAACATTGAAGGGCAATAGCCTGAAAGAACGAGATAGGTAAACACCTAAAGAAAAAAGAAATCAAGAGTTTTACTTTGAGTTAAAAATGATTGTTACCATTAAGAAATCTTCTATAGCATCTTATGAACAAATTTCACAATATCGAAGAGACTATGCATTCCAACTTTACATATAAAAATATCTTTCTGTTACAGCAACATAGCTCACTGTGGAGGAAAAAAAAGAGCTAAATTCCTATAAACTTGTAAATTAAAATGACAGAGTAAATTATTTCTTTTAAATCCCTGCAAAGTATATTTAATGCACAATTTGAATTCACAGGAGGCATAAAAAATGAATATTTGCAGTATGGAACAAGTGAAAGGAACAAAATTAAGACTGGGTGGGTAGCATAAGTAGGGTGGAGTGACAATGATGAAGAGTTATACAAGGAAGAAGGGAGCTCACTAGGTCTCTAAATAGTTCACATCCAGATGCTTCAATGTTTAGATTTCTTTGTAATGTACATAAGGTTTATAAAGAAAATGTAGTTTTTATTGAAGCAGTGGGATGGAGAGGGCAGGAAAAGGCGTAGAAGCAGTCATTGGGTGGATGCCACCTAAACCAAGCATTTAGACTTTGTTCCATTTCATTGCAATTACCCCTCTCCACCCTGGTCCCAGCTGACAGACCCACATGAAAACACAGACAACCCACAACACGCATGGGAGGCTGTCAGAAAGCTGCTGGCACAGGTGCTATTCCAAACCACACAGAAGGACCTTACCAACGGTTTTGTGAGCAAGCTGACTCTGCTGAGGAGCAAAATCACAAGCTTTTTGCCAGCTATTAAACTCAAATCAACAAAGCTTCTCCAGCCCGAGCAAAAGGAAATCACAATCAAAAAATAAAACTAAAAAGCAGCATTACAGGTTCATCTCCTCCAGGCTTTCAGCTAAAACATCCTTCTACTGTTTTCAGTCATTTTCTCATTTATCAGCTACTCACGGTGTGCCTTGGGCCTCTTTGTTTAAGGTTTTCTCTGCACACAAAAACTGTATTCCCTAGTGATTCTGATGTAATAAAAGGGTGTAAACCCCCTCTTCCTCAACATATAGACATACTTCCTCTGCACATATACTTTTATCCATCCAGCTTCGTGCCAAATGGGAACAAACACCTGTCAGTGACATATCTACATTCACAGATCAAATGAATTATTACATTTGATATCACCTAAAAGAATCAAACTTGAAATATCCTAGCATAACCCTAACTAGCTATACCAGAATACAATGCACACAGATCAACTTAAGGTAGATAAAGTTATGTGTATGAAGATATGTATCCTAAGACCAACAAAACATCATTTTCCAGAAAAAGTTTAGTTAAAAATGAGGAAAGAATTAAATTCTGCTGAAAAAATAATTCCGGAAAACCATAATGCCCATTGTAACCATTTTTTTACAAAAGTCTCCTTCAATGGAATAATTTAATAATAAAAAGTTAAAACACAGCTCTAGAGAGACCAATAATCACACTGGTTATTAAATGCTCAGGAAGAGGTAAATTTCACAAACCCACACCCAGAAAAAGAAAATATTATCCAACATTAGCAATGCTGTACTTGTATACCATGTCCCTCAAAAGTCTAATCTCCTGAATAGATGTAATTGACTGACAACAACTCAATGCCACCTTCAGCTGAAGTCCATCAGTTCAGGAATATATGCAAACCACATTTTTGTACTTCTAAGTAATAATTTCTAAGTAATTATGATGTTCTTGGCAGATTTCATATTTTTACTTACATTGGATTCTTGGAATATTGGATTCCTATAGCCCAGTACAGCACAAAAATCTGTTCACGTTTGATCTCCCGTTCTCTTGTACAGCAGAGGTTTGCTGAAAGCAGGATCAAAGATTGCTCAACTTTTCTTCTTTTCCTGTTTTCCCTGATGACAATTCCACACCAGCCTTTCTTTTTACTTTTTTTTTTTCTGGGCAGCAAATTATTTTGTACTAGTCAACACCTGATCTGAATTTGTGAAGCTAATTAGCAAAATGTCTACAGGTGTAGAGCAAACTTTGCAACACAGGTTTTAATTTTCCAAGAATGTCAAAATTCAAGTCAACTCCCGAGAAATGAAGCACTCAAAGGCAAACGAATCCTGTTAATCTGAATTCCACTATTTTGTGTTGGCATTGCTAAAACAGGCTTCATCTGATATGGCTATAATTTGTACTGGTTGTGTACTGTTTTCCTCTACTAGAATTCAAAATATGTAGCCTAAATGAAGTTAGTGATAAGCAGTCACTTTACAGTGATATAGTCTTTATTTTTACATGCTCGTGCACTCATAATTAAAAGGCAGAAAACTGGATTTGTTGTTTCAGTACAAAACAAAATATTGAAAAGTGGCTTGGTTCTGGTTCTCTTGCAACAAAATTGGAATGGCTATTAGGTGAGAAAGCAGCTTTTACAGATTTTTACAGTAAACAAGCACTGAAAACAGACTCAGGAAATCTGTGCTGTGGATTGACCTAACAATACATTTCTTAAAGGAAATAACTAGAAAAGCAAAATAAATTTTATTGTCTCTTTCAAGTGTAATACCTCCATATCCTTAGTAAGCTTTAAAATCGTGACATTTGGTAGCCTGCAGTCAGCATTTTTGATGTGTTCCAATGAATGGTGCAGTCCTGTAACAGGAGCATATCTTGTTCAGTTCTATTGCTATAAATATGATATGTTAAAATGGAAGAGAGAAGGGGGAAAAAAATGGATAAAATGTAAATTTCATGAAATAATAAATCAAAGACCTGAAGTCTGACATTTAGATTTCTGGTGGTCCATATGTTTTACATATTATGGAACCATCCCCATAAACAATTCTTGCTGAAGAATACAATTCACATTCTTCCTAAACCATCCTATCTCATTTGTTTACAGTTTTCTTCTCAACAGCTTCATTAAATTGAAGACAGCATGAGCAAGTTGAAACAATTCATAAAGGAAAAAAAGATCTCTATTAAATAATGTCAACATCAAAGGCAACAATAAGTAATCTCCTGCAAAGGGAAGGCTGTGAAAGCATCTTTTGAGCTGGTTAAAAACTGGCAATTATCAATTTCATTTTGACATGAATGAGAGGGAGGAATGTTCTGTACATGCTTTAATCTTCTAACATATATTTTATAACAAAAAAAAATTTCAAAACACCTTAAGATATATTTGGTGAATATTTAACTAAGTCTGTACTAGCACAAACAAGTTTGCCGCACTGAAAACATTATGTTTAATGTCTTTGCTTTCTCCTTTAGTTTTCATAGAGTGCTACCGCTTTTGTTAGCAGACAATGGTCTAGTATTTATTTAGAAAAATGTATGTCAGTTGGGAAGAGGCTGCTCCTTCATGAAAATAATACAGCATGTAGCTTTCTCCAGAGCTGGGTCTGGGGGGCTGCTGCAAAGATGGTGTCAGGGAAGAGAAGCATCTGTGCTCTGCCAGTGGCAGACTCCTTTGTGAAGGGCTCCAGCAATGAAGGAAAATGGAACGAGATAGAGGAGATGAGGAAGTCTTCCCTGGGGATTCAGGAGAGCAGCACTTCGTTCGCTTGGCCCCTGGAAGAGTGAAAGCACCATTCCAGAAGGCAGCAGCCTTTGCATGAGCGCAGGTTTATCACAGCGCGCGTGGGCACGCGGCCGGTTCACGTCACAAAGGGAAAACGCTCATGTGCCACCTTCCCCTGTCACGGCAAGGCCCACTCCTCTACAGAGCTTAATAAAATAGTCATGGAATTTCTGATATAACTGTAACTTATACTCATCTTTCACAGGACATTATTGAAGCAGATCTATCCCACCCACAAACCAGCTGATACGAATTTTTCTCATCTTTTAATCTTTGATAATTTTAATAGAATGAAAAACAGAGGGATATACAAATTACTTTTTTCCCCACTCAGTTCTAATCCTTACTTTATAATCATACTCTTTTTTATTTTCATTTTTTTCTTATCTACAGAAGAAGAATATTCCAAGACAAATATATTGACTGTAGTTATCCAGAAGACTTTCATATTTCAACAACATTATATTAAAATTATGGTCAAATAAGTTAAATGTTTGTAGATTTAATGCAGAATAAAATAACTGTAAATAACAAAACTATTTAAATACAAATTGGGAGGTGTTAAAGACCACCATATGCATTGCTCATCTTTTTCAAGTTGTTTAACTTGTGTTTTGCCTGCTTTCTAATCATATTAAGGGAGATTAATAGTAATGGTACCAGAGTGATTCTATTTCTTCTGCAGATTCATGTCCATACAATACAGAACAATTCTGTAGAAAATGTGCTTCTGTAAAGTTGATGGGATTGGCTCAAAAATTCAAAAAATACCTCAGACAAATTTAGCCTATTAGAAGTTTAAGAGAAGAGAATTTACCATGGAAATGGAAAAGCATTGTGGTCAGCTCAGAGTCAGATCTAGAAAGATTCATTTGAAACTATCCATTTGAAGAGCTTGTGTGTCTAAAAGCTGCTCTCTTATCTTCAGGCTTTCTCAGGTAATTTAATAAATGTTATTTTCCTTTCCCACAAGCCTCTCTAAGAAAGGGTGCCAAACAAGCCTTGCACCCCAGTCATGGCCTCTGCAGAAATATCCAGAACCTCACCATGTTTTTCATTTGACATTCAAAATGGGTAGGATTACTTCAGTTAGATAACGCAGCTGGCACAGCAGAACTCCTTGCAGAGAATAGCCACCCTTTCCTTGATCTGTTTTATACATAAATATATAAATGTTATTGCTTTTCAAAAATCTCAGAATTTTGACTTAATTGTGCTACATTTACACAGAACTAAAATGGTTTAGGTGCTCTTTGATTAGTGATGTGACGTTTGCAAAGACCCTTACAACAACTGAGAAGATCCTCTCCATTTTTTTTTCTGGACCTGGGAAGCCATGCTTGTAGAAGAAAAAGCACAAACCAGCCACTTTGCCAAGCTATATTCAGAAAGGCAGCTTATGTTCTCATAATTTGTGTGTATGCATCCCACACATTGTATTGGGAGGTCAATCTGAGTCAAAAGCTGCTCCATTATATGAACTTTGTTTAATTTGCATTAAAAAAGTGATTTTATTCGAGTCAAATTTGTGATCACTGTGCGATCTAGGTCAAGAAGCAGCAGCCACTCAACATTTTCTTATAAACATATTAAGTTTTCAACCATTTTGTCTTTAACTCCCTCTATATAATTACCTCCTCCTTATTTCTATGCACACTAATTGATTCTCTAAGGATCTACATTTCTATTTTATCACGTAGGCAAGATAAAATGGAAAAATACAACAAATCCTTAGTTTTTCCTAGATCTCTCTCTGCTTCCTCCGGTATTCAGTGCTACTGTTTTCACAGCACAAACTTCCATTTGTAGATATTATTATTATTAGATATTATTATCCATTTATGGATCTGTAAATGTAGCCCTTCTGTTCTCCAGGTTTAGCCACTTGTCTATCAGGAGTGAATTGTTTCCGGAAAAACACTAAAGAAAGTAAAAACGTACTGCAGTAGTCACAACATATGGATGAAATAACAAAAGTTGGCAGGCTCAAAGAAAATAGTGATTTTTTTTTTTAAGTGGTAGCTACCAGACTGAGAAAGGTACTATCTTTGTAGATTTCTCATTAAAAAATTGGATCCTATATATGACAAATTTATCCGTGCCCTCTAGCACTTGTCACCAATTCTGATGTTATGTCTACACCAAAGTCCCTTCATCACTTTCCTTTATGCAATCATTTAAGGAAGTGTAGAGATTTCTATTCCAGTTCCACTGATGCAGATGCTTAGGGTAGGTGGCTGTAAAGTTGTGGAAAATATTTTTGTCACTGTATTACCTGACCTGTTCCAGACTGCAAGGGAAAGAGAGGTTCAAATCAGATAAAGATGAGAATAAAGCTCTAAATACCCTTAGTTTGACTCAAAGCCATTCAAAGATGGAGGAAAGCCTTTTGCAGTATTTCTGTTTAGTACAGTACAGTACAGCAGAAGCACTGCAGACTCTTGCATGCTGCCTGGCCAACATGTCTGTTTCTCACTTAGGAGACTAGGAAGGCTCCATCTCTTGGGCTATTTAATCCTCAGCGTCTTCGCCAAGATCGCCAGCAAAGCTATCAATTATCACATCACAAAAAGAGAGTGAACAACCATCCTGCAGAAGCTGGCATAAAGCCATCAACTCTTTTCACATACCTCTTCATAGCTATCAGATGGTAGTAGCTTTGGGTTGCTACTGAATTCAATATTTCAAGCGCTCAATTTTTGGAGGAAAAAGAAAAGAAAAACTTAGTTAACAATGATGTCACAAGGTCTTGCTAGAAGTCCATTCCATGACATTATCCAAAGCACTGATGGCTCCCATATTTAGAGGTATCAGTTTCTCCTCTTAGAGCAGTATCCCAGTCCTTGCCATTAATTTCTAGGTGGGAGCCCAGAGGGTCAGTGCCAGGAAGCACGCTAATGCTTGTTCACCGGAATCCAGAGTGCTGGCGAACATTTCGCTGAAACTCTACTTAAGGGTCTCAAGTGTATTTCAGCACACTCAGGGTATTAGAGCTTTATATCATTTGAAAGAATCCTTTATTTTTAGTGCTAAATCAACAAAGCTGTTAGTGTCATTTTCAGTCAGACTGTCATCTACTGGGAATTCAAAATTACACTCAGCTGCAAACTATTGACACTCCTCTTAACAAAAAAATGTTTTTAATAAATCTTTACATTAGCCTATGAGATAAAAAAATCTTTACCATGAAATATACAAGTGTATAAGTGTTTTATGAAAGTTTTATTAACTTTACAAAAGAAGAATTGGCAGTGAACCATGAACATCCTGTACTCCTAACACGTGGTTATAAATTACATGTTCTTTCCAATAACATCTGAAAAAGAGACTGTAATTTAAATTTCAAAACCACTTGGCATACCTACTATATAGTGCTGACATGAAGTAAAGGGAGGATCTGGAGAGACTCAAACAAAGAGTGAAAATATAAAGACATCCTTAGCTAAAAAGCTGCTGATGAATACAATTCCTTTCCAGCTGGACAGGGATCAAGTACTTGCTTGTCATATCATTCAATGCACTGTTCAATCAGGGATTCTTCCTTTCAACAAAAAGAAAACTTAAGTGCTGCTAATCATCCCTTGTAGAACTTTATTTTGCAGATACCTTCTTTATGTCAGGATTTCTCAATGACCATTGCCAACAGTAGAAGGATCAAAGTTGTTATTAAACAAAAATGCCTTCACTGATGGGGAAAAGCTATCTTCTGTTCTCTCACACAAGATTTTCAGCTACTAGCAGCTTAATGATATTTGGTGTGAAGTAAAAAAAATCCATACGAAGACTCTGAAGAGAATCTATAGAAAACATTTTACTTTGCATTTCTAGATGACGATGACTGCTCAATATAACCTATTTATTCTGATTTCCTATAGGAAGATATATGTCGCTTCATCCATTTCAGGATGTACTTTGAAACGATAACACATTCAAACCCAACTTTTTTGAATAGACCTACAGTTTGTCGTGCCACATAGCAAACCATTCTCTCAAATAGTATGGCATTTTTAAGTCCTAGAAATGCCTTTAATAACAGACAATGCATACGCTTACAAGAAATGTAAATTTTTTGCAAGCAGACTGGATCAGTAATTTCATGCAACTCATCCTCACAGTGCTGTCTGGATAAAACTGGTTTTTCTGCCTCCCAGCAGTACGTGGAAAGCCAGAGAGAAGCTCGCTGCCAGTTGGTTTAGTGGCTTGAATGGAACACAAGCCTAGAGAGAGAAAGCCAAGCCGCAAATAATCATGCAACATCAAGATTCCTTAAGACCAGTCCTTAGCACAAAGCAAACACAAGAGCACTCTTGAGAAGAGCAAGAGGGAAATTAAAAAGCCGAAAGAAAAAAATATTAAATAAGTTTAAGATTAAAAAAACCACCACTACTGCCATGCAGCTCTTTTGACAAAAACAAGTAGCAAGATCACCAACGTTTTCTAACAGCATACTCACCAGTTCTGCTGAAATATTGGTAATACCCAGTTTCAGATTTACTTTTGTTAGAAAAGGGTAAAAAGGTCAAAACAGTGAGAAAAAGGACTTCATTTAGAAAACATTAAACAGATTGGACATGCAACTCTAACTTACTCCAGCCCCTACAGTGATGCAGTATGTTCTTAGAACCATGAAACATCCAGTCTGACATATGAGAAAGTACCAGAAAACAGGACAAGTTCATTAGATAGTTTGGGTGAAGTAGAAAAATGAATTACAGAAAGAAAATTAGTATTGCCTCTGAAGAGTGTGTTGGGAAAAGTGATCAGCATGTGGTAAAACCAGTGCACCTTGCTATGGCGAATCAGAAACCTCATGCTGGGAGCTGTAACAAAATCCTAATCCATACCAAAGATTCACAACAATCAAGACAGCAGCTACAGAAAAGCCTGGACAGTAACTGAAAATACAGGCCAATTTTTTCAAAGTCTATGTATATGCGAGACCTGACATTTTGACTCCTGCAAATAACTGATGTTTATATGCATCACTTATTTTGAAGAAGAAAAAAATAGCTTGATTTCCAGCCATAGTTTTAGAAATGTGTGTTAATCAAAGAGTTGAGAAAGACAGCATTTTGGTCTGTAATGTTTTGGTCAACATCAGGATTGGAGCAGTTTTGCAAAGCTATCAAGATGTCAGAGTCTCATTCTTTCAAATATGCTTGGGAAAGAGGGCTCCTTCTCTTAGATCACTCACATTAAAACACAACTTAGAGAACAAATATTAAGAAGATGTGATTCACAAAAAATAATCTAATAACAGAAAGAGTTTCTCTGATGCCTTAACTGAATTATAGGGCCAACAGAAATAAACTGGATGTTAATGCTATTTTGATATAGTACAGTGACATGAATTGGAACAATAACAGTGAAATAAAATATGCAGATATTGCTCAACCAAAATACTTTGTAATCCTGGAACACTTCAAAGACCTAGCTAAAAGAGAAGAAAAATGTTGAAACTTCTTCAGAATGCAATTCCTCTACCTTGCTGGTTGCAGTAGTACCGGATTTTCCACCAGAGCACCCTGTCATTTTGCTTGATAAGTATTGCTTTTTCCCAGACTACATCTGCTTCTGTGTTGAGCATTCACTGCAAGCTTAATTTTGAATTACTGTTAGAATAATATATGTTTTTAATGTTAGAAGGCCCATTCATGTAGCACTGGAACAATAATGTAAGATTTTAAAAAATATTTCCTAATTTATTTGATTTGTATTAAAATGACACTCCATCTGTATAAAAAGGTGATATTTCTTGGTTTCCTGAAAAGATCAGTCCTATATTTCTCTCATTTCCAATATATTCAATTAATTTACTATTTTATTATACAGTCATCATGTCTGAGGACATGGTTTCATAACACAAAGCTGATGGGAACAAAACCAACTGAAATGGTTCCTACACACCACAGTTTTTTATACAACCATTCCACCTCTGAGCTGTGGTGCTAAAACTCTTTTTGGAACTGTTCTGAGGTAGATCAGGGAATTGATCTAGGTTAGAAAAAAGGAAAAAAAACCCAAAGGGCTGAGATAACTGAGGAGAAAGAAGAACCACTTAAGCTAAAAGATTGAATCATGGCTTTGCTATGACTACCATTGTGCGTTTTCAAACCCGTCAAGGAGTGCCTTGAAACAATCAACATGGACATGCTGGTGAGTGTGTTGAGCTTCCATTAGAGATCTTCCATATTTAATCTCTGCTAGGCTGCAAGGGAACAATTTGCAGTTGCTTTAAGATGACAGAATATGTCAAGCTTAATCTTTATTACTGTGATGTTTAATATTTTATTTACCCTCTGTTCATTTGAGAAGATTGCTAAATATGAAAATAAAATGGAACAAATACCAATAATCCAGTTCTTGAAATCTTTACAACAAAAGGATTTGGATGCTAGGAAACTATCTGCCCTTGATTGAAGACCTTGGAACCTTCGACCAAATAAATTAATTTTTTCCAGTTCTGAATAAGTGATGCTCGCTACAAAGTCGAACTTGCCCTTCTATGAAATGTGTTAAAGGAAAATATCATGCATATAGCGATAATGCTGGATTTCAAGGGCATGATGTTAATCATAGCAGATCACAGTGCTATGGCAGAGACAAAAATAAATGCAGCAAAGACAAGGAGAAACATGTACCACAATTTAAAATAGAACTCCCACACTTCCAGCAGGATGAGACTGATGCATTAGACACAAAGAACTCCTGGTAAGTGACCTCTAACACTTATTACATAAAACACTGTATACAGACTGTTGGTACATGAGGTTACTTAATACAAAAACCAGTCCCTTTTTAAAAACCTCTGGCAGAATGACTAACTTTAACAATGACTCCGAAATATTCATGATACTGTGAACTAGTTACAAGTAGGAAAGGAAAAGTAGAGAAGCATTACCCATTACTTAGCAGCCTAACTAATCATTCTACAGTGAAAAAGTGCTATAATGAAACATACATGATTGTAATATCTGTATTAAAATTTAAGTTTATTTTGAAGACAAAGACTATAACTACTTCTATGAGTGATAAATAAATTCATTCTGTTCTTGGTCACATGAAACTTACCTTGCAAAACCAAGTGAAAATATCATAAAACTTGTTCTTATTTAAAAAATAAAGGAATTATAGGAAATGAAGGGTCAAAAAATGCAAACAGTAGAAGGTTTCTATGATCTTTGGTTTCAAATTCCTTATCTTCACACCTGAAAATAGCACAGCTTCTCTTAGTTATTCTACCAGAAAAAATAATAAGTAAATGACAATGGTTTAGTAGTTCTACTTATGAAAAAGGGGTTATTACAAAGTTTAGAACTAAGACGAGCTAGACATTTTCTTCCTCTGAAAATAATCCTGTCAGAATATCAGATTTATGACTCCTTCCTTCCATAGGCATGGATATTTCACATGTGAGCAGAAAGAATGAAAATTATGAGACACACCAAGAATCCCTTTTCAGTCTTGATCAGATTATTTAAGATGACTGCAAACCTGACACAGAAGAAAACAGGACACAGAATATCCATGAATACAGAAAACACAGGGGACTTACAGTACCACAAGTAAACTTCCTAAAAATGGCTAATTAATATTTTTAAGCAAGAGCTAAGTAAGACTCTTGGTTGAAAACTCCTGCTCACCCAAACTCACAGCAAAATTATTGCCATATCTGAATGGAAATCTTCTAGGTGAGATTCTCATCTCCTGTTTTGACCTTTAAATATTTCTTTCTATCTCCCTTCAGAGGAAATGTGTCCTGGACTTAACTATACAAATGGCAGCATCCATACACTAAATAATTTAAATTTCTTGTAAAATTAAAAAAAAAATGGATTCTAGTAGTATAAGTATTTTGAATTTGAAAATTTTACGACTGTGGCCATTAGCCAAGTTGTAACAAGGTACTGACTTGTGGAAAATCATTGTTTCCAAATCTTCCAAGGAACGAGGAAAAATAACTTGATAGTTTAAAACTTGGAACATGAGCGTTCCAAAAGGAAAGTAGGTAATGAGGAGGAAAAAAAAGCAGCTACAGCTGTTCTAGGTGGCCCGACAAAGCTGCTGCATAAAAATACAATCAGATATTCTGGAAACTGTTCACAATTGTTCTGCAAGGAAGTCAGTGATGCTTTCCTAAACCCCTGCCTTCTCTCTCAGTGTAAGACGACAGCAGAGCTCATAATGATCCCTTGTAGGACCCTGGTTAGCACATCATGTATCAGTGAATACTTTATTGCCCCCTGGGATGGTACTGATACAAGAGCCATCCTCTTTACATCTGCTTCTTATCACAAAACATGAAAATTTTAATAAAAACATTACCTCTCTTCCTAAATGGATTCAGATTTGAACATCTATGAGCAGAAAAAAAAATATTAAGGTAAGTGTTTCTTATCGTAAGTATTCAAGGGACTGTGTCCAAACACCTTAAGACACCTTTCATATTCCCCTTTGCCTGTCAATAAACTGCTGGGTGACCTCTTTGAGGACATTACAAGAGTAACAAATACCACCAACCAAGAGTAACAACATCACCAGGCAAGGCTGTACTACCAAAGTGAATCACAAAACTGAAGATTTGTCACTCCTGACCATTTCAATATGAAATAACCAAAATTCTTTTCAGGAGTTCAGTTTTGCTTCTAAGTTACTTTTTATTTATGATGGCAGAGTCACACACAAAAGTTTCTTGTATCTATTAAACAACTAACATCTATTAAATACTTTCAAACAAATATTAGATTTGACGAAGTTTTGAATATGGTAGAATTCTTTTTCAAAACATTAAGTGAGAATAGTTTTTAACATAGAATAGAGAACAATAATATGGCAATTGCACCTCCTCTGAACAGTCAGCTGTTTCAGGCTTTCTTTTCTCTGCTTTACAATCTATCAAAACAGCTCCTTTTACTATTTTTTTTCCATGTCTCTTCAGCTGTACCTAGCAAAGTTAGTGCTCCTTATGAACTTCAACATTCATTGCAGCTGTCAGGTTATTTCTTCCCTATTCTTTCCATGTTTATATATTTTCTGGAAAGATACTACTTTCTAGAACATCAGTATTTGATATTAATTATTTTTATAACCCTCTACCTCACCCTTATTTTCTCTTTTTATTCAAATCTCCCCACCTATCCTTTCATTAGTGTCTCTTCATACAGAGGACATTAATTTCAGAGTTTTGTAAATATGTTTTTATTTACACTGTGGAAGTGCTCAGGTCCTAGACACCTGTCATATCAAAGGAGCAGCATTTGTCAGCAATAAAGGAAAACTTCCACACAATTCCACCCTTTTCCTTGCAGAAGAAGACAAAGGCAGTGAAGAAATGAGGTAAAAAACCCTACCCTAGACAAAACATAACTGTGACTGATATAGCTGACTTCAAAAGTACAGTGACAATATTTTAAAGCATTACAAAATATTCTGGAAGTGTATAGGTAGTCGAGAATGTTAGTGAGAACGCTGTAATCTTGGAATAAAATTCTGTTCTCCCACATTCTGACTGGGGTAATTTTATCTCAGATGTGTTTTGCATAAGATGTGGAGTATGTTTTAATCAGCAAAGTATTTTTTGTGGTTTTTTTTTTTTTTTAACATCATAGAAAATAAAAAGCAAAAATTAAACATTCACTACTGTAAACCATCTAGAAATATCTATGACTAACACTATCATTTCCCCTTCTCCTTAAATTCAGTTACCTTAACACCTTCATGCCATTTAATCAAGAACATCACACAACTACTTAATTTTATTCTAGATCGCATTAATGCAGTTGATTTTGCCGTCGCCCTAATTTATGAGTCATTTTAACCACATCAGTAGACCCATGCTGTGAATCACAATTTGTAGCCTTTATTCTAGTTCCAGTTACGAACAGCAGAAAAACAGCCAGTAGCTTTCATATGAGTTACTTGCTAGGAGAGTGGAACTTCTATTTTTGGGGAAAAAAAGTCCAGTTAGAAAAACATTTCTCCCAAGGAGAAATATTTGCTATTAAAAGGTCTGGAATGGAAACAAAAATGTTTCATCTTGCTTCCCATTATTATCTGGATACAAACTAAGTTCAGAGCCTAGATAACACTGCCTATGATTTAAGTCAGGGAAAATTAATGTTCTTCATCTTGTTTATGTCTCCTGCTACCACAACACTGTTCTGCTCTTGACAGTGTCACAAGAGGCAAATATGCAGGGCAAGATGTGTCTAAAATCCAGCTATTACTACTGGAAAAACAGGACACAGAGGGAAAGAAGATTCAAAAATAAACAGAGAGAACACTGAATCAAAGTTAAAGAGAATTTTATGTAAGATGTAGTCAATAATTAGCATTTGCAGCTGCATAAGGAGCCTGGTACTAGTAGACATTAATAAAACGACACGTTCTGGTGTTATATTAATTTTTCCTTGCAAATGTCTGTTCTTTTTTTAAAACATGGTTGAAATTGTTTAGGTGGTTTTGATTAAACATTTTCTCTGCATGTATAAAATAATTCCCCTAATTTTTTAAAAAATTTCAATATGCAAAACCAATATATATTTGCATGTGGTCAGATTTTGAGGATGCATAATCATGTTTCAATAAAATCACAAGTTTGAATACAGCTGATGAAATATGAATATTTACTGAAGATAAAGGACTTTGAACAGAATGATTCAGCAAGGTAAAACTGAAAAAGCAAATCAATAACATTTAAAAATATCCGAGACACTTTAAAATAAAAATACACCAAGTTTAGATATGCAAACATACCAGCATGGAGAATGTTTTATGCATTCAGCAGCTTGAAATTAACACTTTGTTTGTGAGAAATTATATTTGTAATTTAAAAACACTTGCCTAGGAACCACAAGGAATACTGCCAGTTCAATAGAGTGGCCACTGTTACCAATCTGCATCCACCAAATGCTGCTGCTTCTCTTTTTTGTCCAAAAAAAGAGAAGTGTTCATTTCCTTTTGCTAACTTGTTAATGGATTTCCCTAACAGGGCAGAGTTACATGGTTAGGAAGGGGAAATCAAGATATACAAATGTAATATTTTTTCCCATGTTTTTATGACAACTGGAACAGATCCTTGAGGGGAATAGAAAAGGAGAGAAGGGCAATATGTAAAATAATTATTGCAATGAATGACAGAACTTTGCTATTTTTTATAGCAAGAGAATTTCCATATGCTTCTGAGTATTTGGTAGGGGAAACCTACAGTATATCCTACTGATAAAAACCTATTGCTTCAGCTAGTGAAACAGATATTCTCAAATTCTTCTGGAAGTTTGCTCTAGTGGCCTCTAGGAGAAACACTCTCCTCACTTTTCCTCAGCTACAATACAGGACTTCACCAGCTCCACAATAAGAAAAGATTACTTTTCTGAATACTTCGATTATGGTATTTTCTAAGAGAAAAGTTAAAATTTAAAATGAAAATACAGGATGAGATGAAACTAATTTTCTTTTCTTTACCATAAGCTGAAATCAGGTCTCTAGCAGTGAAAAATCACCTGCTATTTCCCCCCCAATATTTCAAACTAACAAGCAACTCAGTTGAGAAATGCAGAGAGCTAAAAGAAGACATAAAAATGTTGAAAGCAAAATACCCGCTTTTACTTCTGCTGCAAGCTTTAATTCCTGCAGATAGTATTTCCAAAGCCTGCTGGCCATGGAAGTTGCCATATGCTGTGTTCTGCAGATGTAGCTGCAGTAACACAGCTGGATATAATGCTCCATGCATCTGGCGCCCAGATGTTTGATTGTGTCCTTGGTAGTTAGCCAGGTTTTGAAGGATCCATTTAGTTCTTGGAGGGAAATTGAAAGAACAAGAGAACAGTCCACTGGTAGTAATAATACTCCACATTTCTCTTAACTGCCTTAACCACTCTCACTTTCCCTATTAAGCTGAGTCATGGCAGTTTTCTATTACATTTTCTGAATTCAGGATCTAGAAGAGAAAAATTAGTTGGAATTGAGCAGGCAAAAAAATCAAAACTCCCCTTGAAGTCCTTTGCTATCCCAGAACTCTTACTTTCAGCCTCCTTTCGGGAAGAACTCCATCCAAACCTCCTTGGAGACAATAGGGAGGAAAAAAATAATGAGCTTTGGAATCAGCCTGGAAAAGTGGGAAGTGACTACTTAACCTGAGCAATTTCAGCACTGTTGTCACTGCTTAGGTCTGTCAGAAAGAATTTATCCTTTAAATTATATGCTCATTTTACCCTGCATAAATTACCTACATTTTTCCAATGTTTTCTTCAAAATGTTTCAAACTTTGGTTTCATATTGGTTTTGGCTGCAGATTATCCTTGAGCTATATGCAGCATTCCAGCAATATGTGTAGCAACATTAGAATATAATATAGGTATAATATCTTATAATATTTTATTAAAAGATAATAAAATCTCTGATTTTCTTCCTCTCACCAGAACTGAGGATCACATCAAAATATAACAAATCAGGAATAAAAACACAGACTTTAAAAAGACACACCTGACTTTCTGGGAATACTTTTTGTGTTTTGGATGGATCATCCATTTGTCAACAAGACACCTTTATCCATGTGATGATCTTGCCACCTCAATAGCAACTACAGTTCAATTATTAAATAGTGGCAATGGCAATGGACAGAATGATATAATTGTGTGGATATAGATTTAAAAAATATATGAACAGAGATGTGAAATGAGGTGTAAAATCAAAACTATGTATTTTCATCAGGAAAAAGAAACCAAAAATTACTTACTTGGACCTTTTATATTAATAGTATTGGCTGAACTGAGATACTTCTTTTTTAGCAAATTTTTTTCAATTAAAATATATTTTTGGATGAGAAATTATCAAAGGAAACATTTTAAACTAGCTTTTATTAATATAACTGATATCCTGATCCCATAAGCAATACTAGGGTCATTAGGAATATAACAATTACCTTGCTGTTACCAAATTTCTTCAAGCTTCTGGCAGCTCCCTGCCTCACACTTCATGGTGTTGACCTAGAAAGACAGTAAAAAAAAAAAAAAAATCCTATTGAATAACAAGTGTCAGTGGGAATTCCATGTCTTCGTTGCCCATCTTGGAAGCTGTTTCCATTGCTGGATACTGAGCTACATTAGCTAAATAAAAGGGAGAAAGTTTGTGTTTGGAGCAGTACAGCTCAAGTACCCGACCTGTCCTTTCACTACTTCCTGACCTGTCTGCTGAGACAGAAACCAGAGAGCTGAGGGGGAGAAGGTTTGTTGAGAAATGAATCTTGAGTTAAAAATTGTGACTTGGCACTCAGACACGTGAGATGTATCGTTTTTGAAATTCATTCAGCCCTCAGCCTTTAAGAGCAGCTGAAGAACATTGCAGTGGTGGCTTTCATCCATAAATAAAGTTACACATTTAACAGTTGGGAAAGCATGCAAAGTGAATGCTAAACATTCAAAGGGTGAGGGAATTTTTACAGAAGGGAGTCTTTTACCTTCTCTCCTGAAAACATAAGGCTCTGGTCAGAAGCTTAGAATTTATTAGAGTATAATCCAAACCCTGAAGTTTTATATTCTGACAAGAACTCTTCTCCTTTCACAATAAAATCAATAGAAAAATTCAATTTTTCATTCTCTGAAGTTCCATGCTTAGATTGCATCATCTAATCCAAACAAGTATCTACAGTCCAAACCAAGAAATACAACAGATAAATCTGAGTGATGACAAGAAAGCAGCAGTAGCACATCAGCAACTTAAACATTGCCCAAATTTTACTCAACCAATTTGCAGCGCTGGAAACTGAAATGTTTTATATATTTCACATTTATTTATTTCCCAGAGTGGGATCTGGTCCCATTGAAGACAATTTAAAACACAGCATTTTTTTAACTGTAAAAAATTTTCCCTGCAATAGTAACATAATTCAGTCCACTCATGGCATAAAATTCTAGAAAATTTGGATTTGTTTAAACATTTTGTCTCTTACTTTTTTTTTTTCCTTTTTAATTCATGTAAATAATTTCAGGAATAAAAAATAAATTACCTTCCAAAAATTAAAAAAAAAAAATCCTATGGGCAAGTGAAAAGTGGGAAAATAGAAATTGGGAGAATCTTTCCTCTTTTTTTTTGCACTCATTTTCTCATTTTTCTCCTAAATTCTTATTTAAAAGAACAAAGTAAAAATAGACATAGGTGCATAGAAAATTGAAGGTTCTGTACAAACAGGGGGTCACTTAGGTTGTCAACAGGACAAATTCAAACAGTTTCCATACTATATAAGAGTATAAATAATTTCTTTGTCAGTTTGAAAAAAAGATGAGAAAGATTTATAGAAACAGGAATTAAGAGGAGAAAGTGAAGAGGAAGCAATTGCCTTCTCTTTCACAAAACACAAGAATGAGGGAACAGCCCAGAAAAAAGCCAGGTGGGAGATTTAAAATGAGTCAGGGTGCATTTCCATACAGTACAATGCCATGCAATGCAAAACTCATTGCCATGGGATGCTATGGAGGTCAAACAGATAAACACATGCAAAAATACACTGGACAAGTTTATGGAGAAGAATTCCACCAATAAATCAGGAAGACTTGTGGCTCAGGACATTCCTGGATCACTGCTTGCTGCAGCTGGGATGCTGCAGCAACAAAAGGATGACTCTACAGTGGCTCTTTATTGTAAATATTTTGTGGGTGTCTAATATTGACCATTCTGAGAGGCTTAAGAATGGTTGCCCAGCCATACAGCTATTCTGTTAAACCAACAGATTATGGACATATTGTTAATTTTTGCTGTTTCCTCAAATAGGTGACAAAGACAGCCTCCCCTTTTAGCCACAGCAAATTAATACAAGGATGGCAATCCAAAATGAAAGGAGATGCCACTTGGAGTATTTATTCCATTTATATGCATACATCTATAGAACACAACATATATAAAACTTTAAGTAAGTTTTTCTCCCTCCAAAATCTGTTCAATTACACTAAAATGAGAAACAGCACGCTCCTCTTTTGAGCCTTTGGAGTCTCCAAATCATTTGAGAGCTGTTCTTTTAAAGATATGGGAAACCTACCAAAATACCAGATGTTTAATCAATACTCTTAACATTTTGGAAGTCTAGAGTGTGGAAAGGAAATGTCAATTGAATCGCTCTGGAAAATCGGATCTTTTGATTTTCACAGTCTGCAATGCACAATATTGACAGTGAGAAAAAGTTGGCTTCTTTTTCAAAAATACAAATCTGTGAGCAAAACTTTCGCCATCTCCATTCCATAAATATATTTGCTTAAAAAAACCCAGCACCATAAACAAACAAGAATTTGCGGAGTTTCTTTGGAGATTTTGCCTGCATGTTATAAAATATAAAATACTCAATCTTTTAGTTCTTAGGTGGACACTTGCTTACAAAAGGAATGTATTTTCAACACCTGAAGGTTAACAACATTAACTTTTCAGACTTATATATCTTTACAGAAATATAAATATATCTGGGCAGAAAAATACAAAATATCTGTACAGAAATATACAAAATATGTTATGGCAGCTTATATATATATGAGAATATTTTTTAAATTAAGTTCAAGAAATCTCGTTCTGTGTTAATGCATAAACCAGATACTTCAGTTAATACTAAACAGCAGTCTCATTTAATCATTACCATTGCAATTTTTGACATTGAAAACAAGAGGATTCTATTATACAGATTTTAATTAAAAAAGCTTTTTAAAAATACTTTTTTACTTTTCAGGATGGACTTTAACACCAGGACATCCTCTTATGCTTACTAATAGATACCAAATGGCAGTTTCTGACTTCAAATAGGTCAGAACATGTCTTTTGCTGTTTCAGAGTATGCTTTTTTCAGAAACATCTCTACATCAAGAATTTAATTCAAATGCTTCTCAACTCTCTAAAAACAAGCTCTGTCATGAGCACATGTATTCTTCCATCTAATACTGAAGCATCATTACTTCAGTCATTTGATATTTTCTTCTTCCATTGATAGCATGCCAAATGATATCATGCTAGATTTGCATGAAGCACTAGAAATATCTTTGTTACATCTACATTTAATCAGCATGGGAAGGAGAAAATATATTCTTATTCAACATATCAAACAAATGGCCAGAAACTGAGGTAGAAATGAAGAGAACAGGTTCAATGTGTCGCCTTTTTAACTTGGTTGCTAATTTGGTTGACTCATCTTTTCAACGTGTAATCATAGTTTGAAGACAACTCCATAATTACCTTAACAGGATAAAAGCTGGCAATGTTGATACCAGGGTGCTTTACCAGCATCCCCTAAACAACCTGACAGCTGCCTCAAATTTCCTGTTTTCATTATAGGCATGTTTGGTAGAATCCCTAGAGGCTGAAACGAGTTTAACACAAAAAAGTATGAAAACTCTTTACTTATGTATTTTTAGCGTTGGTTAAGAAAAAGAAAAACCAACAACAAAAAACAACAAAACCAAACCTACCAACACCCCCTATTTTCCCCATTAATTTTAAGCTATATTGTGGTTCTTACTATTTATTTGGCTTGTTTTTCTTAAAGAAACAAACCCTAAAACAGTTAAAACTGTTAACATCAGCCTAATCTAGAACTACTGGGATTTCATCCGGAGGGACCTAGATGATCTCAAGCAGCGGGCCCATGGGAATCTCATGAGTTTTACAAGACCAAGAGAAGGTGCTACACCTGGGTCAGGGCAACCCCTGATACCAACACAGGCTGGGAATGAACAGACTGAGAGCAGCCCTGCCCAGAAGGACTTGGGGGTTCTGTGGGTGAGAGGCTGGACATGACCCAGCCATGGGCACTGGCAGCCCAGAGAGCCAAACATGTCCTGGGCTGCATCCAGAGCCCCGTGGGCAGCAGGGCAGGGAGGGGATTCTGCCCCTCTGCTCTGCTCTGTGACACCCCACCTGCAGTGCTGCATCCAGCCCTGGGGTCCCACCACAGGAAGGACATGGACCTGATGTAGCGAGTCCAGAGGAGGCCACAAAGGTTATCAGAGGGATGGAGCACTTCTCCTATAAGACTGAGAAAATTTGGTTTGTTCAGCCTGGAAAAGAGAAGGCTCTGAGGTGACCTAATTGCCGTCTTCCAGTACCTGAAAGGAGTTACAAGAGAGATGAAGAGAGACTATTTACAAGAGCCTGTAGTGACAGAACAAGGGGGAATGGCTTCAGACTGAGAGGAGGTTTAGATTAGATATTAGGTGAGGCTGGTGAGGCAGTGGAATAAGCTGGCCAGAGAAATTGTGAATGCCCCATCCCTGAAAGTGTTCAAGGACAGGTTGGTTGGAGTGTTGAGCAACCTGATCTAGTGAAAGGTGTCCCTGCCAAAAGCAGGGCTTTAGAGCTAGATGGTCTTTGAAGTCCATTTCAAAACCAAACCATTTTACAATTCCATAAAATATACTTAGGGCTGTGGTGATGTACATAATGTCTTCAGAATTCTATGATTCTGTAATTACTATTATACAGATATTAAGGGGGTAAGGGATAGACAAAGCTAGTTAAAAAAAAAAAATCTATCTATCTAGCTGCCACCTCAGTGCTCTAGAATTAAAGATCTTTATAATTCTATCAATAAAAACAACCTTCTATTGGTCATGTTAACACTGCCTGCACTGTGGTAACAATCAACAGTCTAACATGTCTGTGTCCTGCGAGGATTCATGAAGTAGACATTCCTCTAATTGTTCTGTATGTAGGCTTTCTTGTGGTGGGCATTCTCCAAACCTACTTAAACCTTTCCAAAACTGTCCAAATAACTGTCTGTGCCTAAACAAAACAGTGTTGGCCATACCTCCACAGGATGGAGGAGCCCTAGGATTTCTTGGTCTAATAATTACATCTCTGTCTCAGTAGATGTGGTCTTACAGTTCAAATCACAGGAGATTTCTCAAGCAATGAAGATATAGTTTGCATGACATGATTGCTTCAATTTATTTCCCATTTCCATGAAACAATAGGCAAAATAAAGTACACTCCATGGTCCTCTAGTTGGAAAGGTCATACTGGAAGGCAGAGGAAGTGCTACAGTTCCTGCTCCCCAAAATATCGGAGTATTTCATATTAACTATTCAGAGAAGCAACAGGCAGAGCATTCATCCACCTCAAATTCCACACTATTATCCCAACCGCCGGATCATAAATTTCATTCTTGTTTACTTTTTCACTTGAATGAATATTTAATTATTTCATGGTAACGGAACATATTTCTGCCTTATAAACTGCTACTTAGGACTCTCACATGGGAGACAAAAGTGAAGGAGCCAAACTCCATCATGAAGTAGTTTATGCATCACTGCACCACACACACCTTGTGTTGTTAGTGCCTGTACAACCAAATGCTTCCCAAAATTAAAACTTAACTATTCACAGGTATTAATGCTGGACTACAGGGAAGAAAAAAAAAGAAAATAAATAATGCCATTGCTATAGTATTTTCTCTCTAAAATCTTATCCCATCCCTAAAATGAGAAACTTTACGAAACCACTTCTAAAAGAAACATCAGAAATAAACTGAGTCACAGGTATCTCAGGAAAAATCTGCAGGTCTAACAGAAATCAGGAGAAACAATTTTCTGCAAGTTCAAAATTTCTGAAACTAAACTGGCAACTCCACTTGAAAACATGTACTTCTTTATATATAATTATCATCAGAAATATGAGATTTCAGATTCACAAGAGATGTTTTTAGTTTTTGTCTGTCAGTGTGATTGATATTATAAATTCTAAAGTTTTCACAACCTTCGATTTTGCTCAGGCCCAAACCTGGAAATACCTTTTCTTGGAACAGAAAGATAGGAAATAATCTACCTTAACCTGATTCTCTAAAATAACTACAGTCCTAGGCCTGCTCAAAAGTGAAGAACACACTCCTAATGTCCAGTTAGAAGAAGAAAATAAAGAAGAATAAAATACTCAAAAATGCTGACACTTAACCTCAGTTTATATTAGATGTACTGATGGAAATCAGCTAAAATCCATAAACCTCGAGTATAAGATTATGAACCTTAAGCTTGATTTTAGAAGTGCAGGTGTATAAATCTTGGTACTATTTTTTTTTATTCTTGTCCCTGATTTAACATCATTAGTTCTTTAAAAATAAAAAACCCAAACCACATTAAAAAAAAAAAATACAGTAATCATTCTAAACAACCATCACTCCAACATTAGGCACCTGTGAAGAACAGAAAACCTTGTTGCTTTAACCACAGTGATGGGGTATTTGGACCTACAGGAAACTCCATACAGCTTTGTTTGGAACAGCCATATTCCCAGACATTATCCTGTCCCCCAACAGCGATTCCAGACATGAGGGACCCAAGACTAGAGTGAAATGCAAGAACAGAATCTTGAAGCTTACTATGGACTTTAGCTTCAGTATCCTTTCTTGCCTTAAAATAGGTGCCAATCCACACCTCTCCTCCTCTGCTTGCTGCAACCCAAGCTATATTCTAAGCCTCAACTTAGTGGAGGGAATCCACTGACTTCTCTTACAGCACCTTCTGAATTTTACTATGAACCTCAGTTCTGTGCCCCTGCTCTCCTTGTCTAACATCCTAACCCTAACTGAGAGAAGCTCCTTGAATACAAAATAGGCACCCACAAATGCCTGGAAAATAGACACAGCTATACAGGGTATCACTAACTCACAGCATCTTCCAAAATTCGACTACAGTTCCAACTGGGAGACACTTGGGGTCCAGAAGACGAAATCTCATTAATCTTTACATTTCCCAAGAGAATGACTTCTGTCCAGAACTCCTGTTAGCCACTCCAAGCTTGTGTGAGTGTTTTAGCCTGAAATCAGCAGCAGACTGTGCTTTGCATCCTGAGTTTGCCTCACTACAGCACAGGCTGCAGCACAGCCCCAAAGGGGGAAAAGACGCTGTTCAAATTTGCTGACAACTGCTCTCAGTTCTCTTTAGCAGAGCTGCCAAACTACACAAATTGCTCTGGTTCTACAGCCTTTCATTCCTCAAACCCAGCCTTCCCCAAAGACTGGGAACACCACGATGCCTGCAACTTACAAAATGGGGTTTCACATCAATTGATAACCATTCACACTTTATGGTTCTGGAGGTTGCTGAAGTCATCAACAGTGCACGCACAGTGGACACAAACTTGCTGAGCTCCAATACCATGCTTCACTAAAAACCCTACAGGTTCCAGCCTTTGAAAAATGAAGGAGAAAAGTTATATCAGTTGATGCAGCTACCTCAGTTTGATTGAAAATAATCAAAAATATGCCCCCTACATTCTTGACTGTCCCCAACCCTAATGGCCATCCCCTAGCCCCCAAAAATATAAAGCTAGGAATTTATTACTGCATAGTAATTAAGAATCAGACATGTATATCTGTTGATGTCAAGGCCTTAATTTACATCGCAGAACCCTTCAAATTACTGTAGTCATTCAGAGGTGTGATCATTCCACTAATAAACATAAATTCTGGATGGAATAACAGTCCAGGCTACCCAAAATGTTAAAGTAAGTTGTCCCAAACTTGCTATCTGCACAGAGTCATGTTCAAGCACTGCTGAAGTGAGGAATGAGCCCATGTTCTGCAGCTCCAAAACTGCTTAACAATAATTCTTACTCTTAGTCCTAGTACTCACATACTTAGTAGATGTATCCCTCTTCTTAATTAGACATTCAAATTCACTCCAATCACCTTCAGTGTAACTTGACAGATTCTCTAGAATACAACACCAAATCCTGTCCTCAGCTATGAAGATATGATAGAGGGATACCTTTGGCACTTATATTCAGGAGATGTCAAGTCCTAAAAGATCAGAAGCACCATTAGAAAGGAAGGAACTGAAATTTATCGATACTTTTAAGGGCACATTTACCCTGACCTCTTTGTTTCTTGTGAAGATAGCCTATTCTGCCCTGTTACCAGCTTTTTTCAAGGATGCTCGACAGTTTACATTTGTATTACAGAACTTTAAATGAACTTCACATTTAACACCCAGGGATTTTAGGCCCTTTTGCCAAAGGACTATGAGTTTGCCCAGAAGAAAACTTGTAATCACTTTTTACAACTGATTCCAAAGCTGTTTCAGTTAATTGGCATATCTGACACAATACTCATATCATGCAAATCTGTTCAGCCCTTCCCACTGTGCAGTTACCATAGCCAAGAGTAACGGGGATCAAAGCAGTCTACCAGAATGAGCTCTGTTCTGATACCAAAATTCAACATATTATGTTGAATTTAGTAACCCTGAATGGACAATCTCATGAGTCAAGATCGGCAGAAATACACAACAAAAACTACCCCAGAGTAATACGGACATCCCTAAATTTAAACAGACTAATCAGACAAAGGGTGACAAAAGTATTATGCAAAATTTACAGATGGAATGTGTAAATGCAGAAAAGAGGGTTATTCAGGTCCATGTACTAAGTTAGTGGCCCAACCCAAAAGTAAATACATGTTTCTTCACTCTATGTTTATAGCATATCTCATCTAGTTTGATCTTGAAGATTTAACTTAAAAAATCTAATGTCCTTTTGTTTTCAAAGTCAGATTTATGTGCCTGTAAGTGGTAGTGAAGCAGTAGGTAATATGGAAACTTGAAATTGTAGGTCAAAAATCCTCCTTTTATTTTCCTTTACTGGGAGTCAGATTCTGCTAGCATTGAGCAGAGAGAGTCAAGAAAACACTCCTTGGCTTCTACTGGACTTTGCCTCACCATAATGGAGGAGAGGAGGCAAACCACAGTTCCAGTCTCTAAGGGGACATTGTAGCTGCCAGCCGGAACTTCATAACCGAAGCTGAGCATGGACACAGGGCTGCATTCCTCCCTTACGCCTCTGGGAGGCCGTGGCTAACAGCATCCCGTTCCCAGAGGAGGTGGCAATTTGCCACTGCGGCAGTGAAGGAACGGAGGTATGTGCGCTTGGCTTCGGTTTCAGACAAGGAGGGGCACCTAGTGGCTCAGAAGCAATTAAGAGCCTCTCTCAAACGTGACTCTTGGCTGCAACTCAGCAGCTGTTCAAAGAGTAGAACAGAGCTGAATGAAGTGGACAAACACCCCTCACCATGGGACCTGTGCAGGTAAAAGCTGGAGCGAGACCTTAGGTAATCTGAATACATGATAAGTTAGAGTACAAACTCTGGCTCTCTGCTGGGTTTAGCAGAGGGCATAAAGTTTAAATCTCAGATCAGTACCCTAACCAAAACACCTGTTTCCTGTGGCAGCAATACTTTGTTTTATAATACCCTGACAACCAATCCTCCCGAGAACTCAACATGCCAAATTCATTATAAAATCGATGACTCAAAGGCGTTCAGCACCTTACAGGACCTACAATTGGTAAGAAAGATTTAGACTGTCTTGTTGTTATCATGACAGACAAGAAACGACAAAAAATCACAAGGAAAAAACATCAGTTATCCAGTAATTATATAGCAACTACAAGGCCATTTAGTTACTGTGGGATAAGCAATAGAATGCTTAATAATTTAACCAATTACCATTCATTATAATAGCCAGGTTGGCATTTGATGATCCACAGGGGTCTTACCTGCCTCTCCACATACCCAGCATTCAGTGTTGCCATAGTAATGTTGGTCACACCTCTCCAGTTCAACTTCTGTCAGTCTTCAGCATAAATTCCTATTTCTAGAACTATCAAGAATATTACAAAAGAAGTACAAATTATATAAGACACTGCTGAAGGCCATTTTTATGGCACCTTCGGATTCTGACAGGTGTGTTATTGCCTCATCCATGGGCCCAAAATTTGTTTTCAATGTGCTATACTTATTTGACTGATATATTTAAGACATAAATGAGAAGGTAGAGTCCGCTGGCCACAAGACTGAAATCTACAGCACTTATACAGTGGTGCGTTAAAATGACTGAACAAAGCCTTCATCATGGTTTTTACTGGCTAACCTAATGACAGTCTGCCTTTTTTTTTTTTTTAATGGTTGTAGTGATTACAGTCACATCTGGTGGATAAATATCCTATTGCTGTTCCCCTATAGAAAACAGCAGTTAAATAACATTCAGAAGTCTCTGAGTGTCTCTATTAAACCTAACACAATATAGTAGTGTCTTGCTTTGGATTTATGGGGTTTTGGGTTTTTGCTCTTTTTATTAGTGTTGGAGTTTTTGTTATTTGTTTGTTGGTTTGGTTTTTCTAATTATTTTTAGGAACACTGGCACAAAAAAAGGGACACATTAAGTATTTATACCCAGATCCACTGAGTCTTTCCATTGTCTTTGATAGACTTAGTGTGGAATTTTCACTCAAGAAGAGACTCGTAAGAGATATAAATTATTTCACTACTCTAACTTCTTATTCAAAAAGGGAATGACCACCTGTCATTCCTTTTAATCGTATTTACATTCTCAAATCCTGTTTTCAGTCTCATTCCTTCTGTTGTAATCATTTGAGCTTAAAAAGCCTGAAATCCTGGACAACATTACTTCGGGAAAATTTGTGTCTGGTCACTGAGTTGGTTATGCTGGCTCAGTTGTAGTTCAAGGTTTGTTACAAACCCAAAACTCAGGGCAAATGTGTGAAAAAAATGTACAGAGGCTGAGTTGACCTGGTCCTAACTTTATCAAAGAAGTTGATTCAGGGCTTTGATTCAAGCCATGTGAAAGTTGTGAAAATAAAGGAATTAATTCTTTCATTTCACTTTAACATTTTAGAGGAAGTTTAAAGAAAATGGGAGTCTGTTAACCCACAGAGAATGAAACTAAAATAAGCAAACAGAAAATAAAATCACTAACATGACATGCTAAAGAGTATATTTTAATCTAACTTTTAGTTATTCTAAAGAATAGCTCTTAAGATTATTCCCTAGACCATGGAATTGCAAGAGTCAGAAGGGACAACAAAATTCTGTTAAAATGTCGAGGTGAAACAAGGCACCTGCTAAATTCAGTTTATGCAATCCCTATGTTTTATATACATTACACAGTATCCTACCTACAAAATTTAGAGTAGCAGCTAATGTGTAAACTCAGGGCTGATAATACATAAAGAGCTAAAGCTGGGAAAAAAAGCATTGTAAAAAGGAAGTAGGGAATGTGAAAAGAGGGATGGGAAATAAAACCTTTAAAATATAGACAAGTGCAGGATCTCTCTCCCACAAACTTATTTTGGCTTAAGAGACACTAGCAGGTGGCAGATATGTGACTGTGTGGTTGTCAGTCAGACCAGAACTTTTCCTAGAGTTCCTTAAATGAAGCATCTCTCGGAGGAACCATACAAAGTAATTATGGTAGGTACTTAAGCAAATGGACTGTTAATAACTAGATAGAGGTGATAAGCCTCCCAGGCCAGCTGGAGACCTGTTAGTGAAAAAGAGAAAGGAAATGAAGAGTAGAATCTGTTTTATTAGGGGAAAAGACTCTGTAAAATATTGTCTGATCTAATTTGTACAGAAATATTTTTTAAAAAAAAATTCCCAAAAACCCCAACAACTTGTGATCAACAAATGATAACATTGATGCTGAAATCTGCTGTCTATCTTTAGTCTCCTGCTTCTTAATTGCTGGCTGAAATAATTTATGACTGATTTGTTTTGTTGTCCTAGAAGAATTGATTATTTTTTTTTAAAGTTGATGAATGGCATGACTTTGAAAATTTCTTCTGTTGTCCATAATATAGCCCTGGTTTCTGAGGAATTATAATTGCTGTCAAAGGATATTTACCCAATATACCTTGTGATGATCTCTCTAATGAATTGTAAGTTTTCAGAAGAGGCTTTGAAATAACAAATGTGGAAATACTGGGAAACTTTTCCAGTGTAGTTCTTAACAGCAGTGGAGAGAAGAAATGGAAAGTGCAGTAAGATTCAGGTTTACATGTAGAAACAGAAAAAATATAAGAAATATATTAATACACTATCTAGACAGTTCTAATGAATCACATGAGTGACACAAGAACCTCCAGGGGTACTGGATAAGAATCAAATTAATTATCATAACATTATTTCTTACTTGTATATGTTACTCTAGAAAATCTGATCAAGACTTTATGTCTCAGTTTCTATTAAGTTAAACTGAGAAGATCTGGCCATCAAAAAATAACCTCTTCAACTTCAAGCTACTTCAAAATTACAAAAACCAAGTCTTGTCCATGGGTATATTGTCTTATCCTTTGGTCCACGGGTCCAAAGGATAAGACAAGATCTTTTCTCATCTTATCCTTTCTTCCCTTCTCCTTCTTTCCCTTATACATTTTCTTAAGTGCTACTTTTATGCTTTTATATTGCTATATTACTATAGATAATAACAACCAAAACAACTACATACTCTTATGGTTGCTCTGCTTTGCAACAAAATTGTTCTGAAATAAACCTTACACATATGTATTTACAAACACCATCATTCAATGTCTTTTCCCATTAATCCACCCCAAGGGTCCATTAAGAAGAAACTGAGTTACTGTGACCTGTAGGGGTGGGTGGTAACACGCTGTCATCTCAACTACTCCTTAATTCACGCGTGGCAGGCCTAGCAGAGCACCCCACCTAGCCAGCCTTCTCAGAAGATGTATATATATATATATAAATCATCTTGTACATTAATCAGTATTTTTTACTTTCTGTCTTCCTTTGAAAAACATTAAGAAAAAAAGCATCTCATTCTTTAGAGAAGTGATTTTGTCAAAACTAGACAGTGCATGTCTCACATATCATACTTTTTTCCCTTTAATATTTTCAACAATATAAACCTCTAGGTTTCCAGGGAAATATTTCATGGAGAAACCTTAGTCTTTGTTTTTATTTGCATGTTGGATTGCAAGTGTATTATTTTACTTTTCCCTCTGAGGTTAGTACAAAACCAGCATCTTCAGTGGGGCTGATGAGCAGCACAATAATACATATTCTTCTCTCTCCCTTCCCTCAGGATCTTGATCTAAATGAAATTACAGCTAGAAAATATTTGAAACTGACAGGATATTAGTTGTGAGAGAAACTCTCATTGCTTTCGCACATCCCACAGTAGAAATAAGTAAACAGTGATATAGAAATAGATATACAGAATGGTCATGGAGGTTTAATGAATTTGCTTGAGCCAAACTTGACTTGTTACATCTTATTCATTCCGTAATGACCATTAAGAAGACTCAGGCACTGGCAAGAAAAAGGATCAGATTGAAGGCATCTAAATAACAATGCTCCAATTCCAAATACATTCATTCACATGAAATTCTCATTTAAGCACTGATCTTAAAAATAATGCACCTTAGTTAAGACTATACAAGCTTTGTCAGATGACCTGGA
>VYZT01024519.1:1274-17057 GCA_013400735.1 Pomatostomus ruficeps | reverse complement strand
CACAGCCTGAATGCATCCCACTGTCCTGTCAGTGGCTGCAGATGTCAGGGGGCCAGGAGCTTGGTAGAAGCCTCCCTGACTCCCGCAGATGTCAGCTGGGTTTCAGTGCTGGCCTCTGGCTCAATAGATGCATCATAGGATCAGCCAGGAAGACTTACGCTCTTTCACTGTCCTTAATATTAGAAAGAAACCTGATGATTAGCCAATCCTTTTTTGATGTTCTCTTGTGGAACACATATCAGCTTACAACAGGGACCTTCTTCATGTGCTTTGATCCCTCAGCTGATGCTCCAGGGATTCTGATCTGAATCTGTCTACATATAAAGCAGGAAGGGAAGAGAGAGAGAGAGAGTCCCTAGCTCCCACCACAGATGGCTGATAATTACTGTACTGCTTCCATCTCCTTAAAAACACAGCAAAGATAGTTTTCTAGTGACAATGTGATGACTTCAAGCTGTTTTGCATCTCAGTAATGCTCTTGGAAAAACACAGAAAGAATTTCTACCTCTGAATAAAAATAAACACTTGAAAGCTTATTTTTACTTATTTATACTGGATCAAATATTACATGCCCTTCAAATTTATTACATGGGAAACTTGGTCTGAGTGTGATCTGCAGACTTATGGAAATGGAAATACATTAGAAATACCAGCCAATACCTTTCAGACATGAATATCATAAGAGATCTTAAAAGTAAATATATGTTAAATTAAAAGCTATAGAACCATGACCCAATTTTAGTTTCTGGTTTAACACTCTCACCTTAACTCATGCTCATATCTCAGTCGGGAATCATGTTCTACTGTGGAGCCTCCTCATTTAGCTGATTCAGTCCTGTGGCTCCAGGTGGGCACAGTCTGTTCCACCACAGCCCTCACAAGCACTCATAGGCAATGCAAGGTGGGCAATCTTCTAACTGCTACTCATTCTCTTTGCAGGTCAGTTGAAGAAGTTAAACAAAACACTGCAACTACTTGGATGAAAATGGTGTTAAGATGGTCTTCAGTATGCCCAAGAATTATCCAGATGTTACTGTAGCTCTAAGTAAAATCTGAAGTTTGCTGTGAAAGCTTAATTTTAGTTAAATGTCTGTGGCACAAATTCTGTTTTAACATCTATTGAGAGATCAGCTAATGCCAAGTGAAATTAAAACCTGTCAGCCTGGTCTGCCTCAGTGAAGTCAAGATGAAACATACCCAGACTATTTTTCTTCTGCAACCTCTACATGAATCTTGCAACCTTGGTAATGAGGCACAGACTAGTGCTGTATGTTGTGCAGACAACACAAAACACAGCCTGACCATGCAAGGAGCAACCCTGGATCTGACCTCAGTTGGTAAAGACCATCTGTGTGCCTTTGGGCATCTGTGTGTCTCTGGGTTTAATGCATTTCCTCAATGATCCACAAAGGCTTGTACTGAGGGTCAAGTAATACGCTCTGACCCTGTTGCTGTGGTTTAAACCCAGATGCAAAACTAAGCACTGTGCAACCTCTTGCTCAGCCCTTCTCTATCACCTCCACCCTACAGTGGAATAGGAGGAAGAATCAGAAGCNGAATGACTACCCTCTGGGTAACTCCCTCAGCTTATATAGTAGACATGATGTCCTATGGGGTGGAATATCCCTTTAGTCAGTTTGGGTCACCTGTCCCAGCTGTGCTCCCTCCCAGTTTTGTTTGCATACTCCTTCTACTCCCTCCCTGGAAGAGCATGAGCCAGGGAAAAAAGAAGTCCTTGACTTGGGACAAACATGACTCAGCAACACCCAAAACATCAGTGTGTTATCAACACCATTCTCATTCCTAATCCAAACCACACCACTGTAACAGCTAGCGAAAGGAAATCAACGCTACCCTAGCTGAGACCAGGACACCTATAAAAGCATTGAGTGGGACTGAGATGTGATCAGGTTTTTCTGATGAAAGAGCTATTGCCATACCAATATCTTGCAGAGTCTTCTTTCTTTCAGCTTTTTATCATTTGCGACAAGTGCAATAAATGTCAGTTGAAAACCTTCTTTTTATTGACTTAATATTGTCCTAAAGTGCCTCTAGCTCATTCTGGTCCAATTTTTAAAGCCTTCCATGAATGCAAGGTTTTAGTAACTAAGGAGTACAGTCATCACCATCAGCTTTTAGAACTGAAAAGCTCTGCAGTCTAGAGGGAAGCCAGTGAGTGATTCCCCAGCCTCTATACATTATGGCACTTTCTTCCATGCACTTATTTTACATCAGCCTAGTGAGCAGAAGCAAGGTAAAGGTTTTTGCTTCTCTGAAAAAACAGAGGAATGGCTTTGAATAATGAGAAAAATTGTCTCCTGGTATACCTATACAACAGCTTGCTGACAGTCTCAAAACCTTTTTATCATCTTCATTTATGCATCTAAAATCACACTATTCTTATTTTGATTGGCTAATGTTTCTACCCACTTTTTCTGGTATATCACCATATGGAAAAAATACATATATGTGAGAAAAACTCTTTGCTAAGTTGAGCTGAGTTCACTGCCCAAACATGAACCAAATAATTAAAGCAAGTCTTGGGAAAGGTTTTGGGGGACAGGCTTCTGGAGTGCCCAGATTTTTGGAAATTGCAATGAAGCAGTGAACTGAACAGAGACTATTACTGAAGAAGATGCTTTCTCAGTGTGGATGTACGTGTCTTTTTCTTTCCCAGATCAATCAGTGTTTAGAAAACTGCCTCCAGCTGGGGAAATGACTGTGTAGCTCCAGTGTGGCACCATACTGGAAGTCTAAATATGCTGGTTCAGATCACAGCCAATGAGTACAGTGAACATTGAGCTTGTTGGATCTAAGAAGATCTTTGCCTGGCTTTGTACTCCTTTTTGCTTTACTTAAGCATATGACAAAAAAGTGTCAGCCTGAAAGTTTTTGATTTTTTTTATTTATTGTTTTAGCTGGTCATTTTGGATAGGTCTGGCAAATAAATGAAGGGAAATAACTATTTGCATACACATTTTGAGCAAGGGTGTTTAACAGACGCCATGAAAGTGAGACTTGTTCAGTCAGTGCAGTTTGAACACAAAGGGAGTGCTCACTACCAGCCATTAAATATCCCAGCTGTTTGCCTGTGAAATCACATAAGGTACCTGCTGAGAATTTTTGTCATTATCAACTTACACTTGCTGCACTGGACAGGAACTGAAGAGATTGAAGTAAATAATGGCATTAGAGTAAAATTAAGAAGCTCTCACACTATCCACTTCCAGCTCCCAGTTTATGAACCTGTCTGTTCCTGAGGACATAATATATCTTTTCTGATGCAGCATCCTGAAGCTCCACTTCTATATGCATTCCTGTGCAGATAATTTCAAGCTAGGATCAGTGCTTTTTACTGGGCAGCTTTTCCACTCAGGTATAACTTAAGCTCATTGGTTTAATGTAGCTCTTGGAAGACAACTGGCTCACCTTCTGCCACATCCTGAGCCTCTGCAGAGTGAGCTCTCCATCAGCTGCAGCAGGTGGAACTGGCATGATGAATGGTTTTCAAGGTTACAGTGAAAGTTTTTGTCTCGAAGTACCCGACAGGAAGGCTGCAAAGCTTCCCATTTCCCTACCATGCTCCTCAAGCTTCCTTCCTCCAGGCCCTGTGCCACCAGCAAATAAAGCCTGCAACTGCAGTGCAGCTCTGCAGTCAGACCTTTTAGAGACATGGGCCCACCATTAAGTGGGCAGTCTGCAGTGTATTTGAATTTTTCTTCTGTAATGAAAGGAAAGGTAAGAGTCACCTTTAGCTGACTTGAAAGCAGCAGATGAAAACTGGCTCAGTTTTTCAAAAACTATAATTGTGACATTCTGTATGGAAAGCTCCACTTGCAAAGATGAATGTTTCATTAATTTTTAAGGATATGAAACTGTACTGGAACATTAACTAGAGCATTTGCTGTATAGCCAAAGTACTAATACCGCGCAACAGTCATATTATTTTACTCTGTTAAAATAGTCATCATAAAGCTAGCTAAACTTAAAGTGGTGAAACATCAAAGTGCAGTTTTATTCTTATGAGTGATTACTTAGAAGAAATTATTAGTTTTCTCACTGAAAAATTACTATGAACTCTACCTCAAAAAAACCTTGAATAATGTAAATTTCAATCTAAAATGCTGCCTAAAAGAGATGGGGTAAATTCTATTATTCATAAACAGTGTTCTATCTCTGGAAATTAATTATCTCTAAATCTCATTTTTTTCTATTACTACTCAATACCCTCTTAGCAGACAAACAATACCTGGTGTCTAGATCTGACCATTGTATTAATGCAGTGATGTTTCCTCTCTTTCTTTAAAACAAGTTTCTCAGATAATGTTGGAAATAACAAAAGGAAAGAGAGCTGATTATCTTCTCCCTTAGTTGTGGTGTTGTGTAGTCATCCATATTAGTCCAAAAAAAGCATTAAACTTTCTGACCCAAGGGAAATGATTACATAAGGTAGGAAGCTGTAAAAAATGAACAGTTTGTAAAGCTGGCTGGAAGCTTGGTATCTTCAAAAGTTTGCTGAGCATATCTGATTTCATTAACAACAATTTTCCTAAATTTTGCTGGTGGTTTTCAGTTTTTCAGTTAATGTGTATCCTCCCCTGGCCTAACACAACCAGTTTGGATGCATGTATCCAAACAGGGAAAAGCAAAGGCACTTGGCAAACAGATTAATCACAAAAGAGTCCAGAATGCAGACTACTGTTGATATATTCAAGAGAAAAGGTCACTGAAGAATCTTAGGAAAGGATTTGTACCTTTTACTTGGGAAAATTTTCTTTTAAAACAAAGCTTGCGTTACTTTGATCTTGGTATTCTGCTCCTTTCTACAGTCTTAAAAATGAAGAATCACACATGATTTCCATAAGGACACTTAGAGTAAGATGGAAATAGCACATTTGTAAAATGTATATTTTATATGCTGAGTGCCAGTGCAAAAAGCACTTTGGATTTATTTTATATACTTGCATCTTGGGCACTGCTGAGACCAACTTAAGTGTTAACTCATTCTGTTAAGCATCATGATCCCAAGAACATTAAGGCAAGCATTAAAAAAGCCCAAAAAGCCAACAATAAAGCAACCCAAAACATCACAGAATTGATGCCTTTCATCTCCAGGTTTGGAGAATCCAGGTGTGATGTACTGCACGCTGTAATCATGTGAAAGTTAGAAATATCTCTGGGAAAGACCAGAGGAGGATGTGGTTTGTATATGCCAAGGTACAGTGTTTAAGTGTTGTGCAAAACTAGTTCAAGAATGTTTTGTGAATGGGGAAATATCACAAAAGTGACACCATCCAGTCTGCTGTCTGAGGGAATTTGTTTTCAACCAATCTACATCATTCTCTGTGTAAAATATCTTCTGTTCCCTTAGTACACTTGACTTGTTTAATTGTGCCATTATTTGTTAGCATCTTTTGTACTTATTGGTAGAAATCAATATTTATTAGACCTTCATAAAGCTACATTTTTAAATCTGTTTATCCTTCCTGCAAATACAAGAATGCAGCCTGTGTAGGAGGAGAGAGTACAGCTGCACTGCAGGAAGATATTAAATGCACTTAAGAAAGGTATAATTTTACTTCATCCAAATCTACTCATATTTTCCTGCTTTTCTATTACTTTCTGCATTTTAAATATATGTTATCCCTTTTCCTGAAGAACATTCTGGTGGTATTCTGAAATCCTCTCTTATTGAAATAGAAGCCTTGGAAGAAATCTTTGTTGTTGAAACATATTTTCTGGTTGGCTTACGATGTTATAAAATTTTCTGACCTCTAGTATAAGCATTGCAAATTCTCCAGAATAGATTCTCCCACCGAAAAGTTGCTAAGCAACTAATCCAGTCTGATCTACTGTAGTTCAAATAAATGAAACAGACATATAGAAGCGAGTTTATAAACCTAATGGGTTGTAAAAAACAAACAAACCCAAACCCATAAACAAATAGATATATAATGCATTTAACAGCAAAACAAATAACTGAAGGAAAACAAAAAGCAAACACTTGCCAAAATCCCCCAGCCCACAAGTAGTATTTGAAGACATTTTAAGCAAAAGCAAAAAAGGGCCAGCATTGTCACTTCACAGGTCCAGATTAGCTGTCACCTCTGCGCCTTGGCATCCTTAATGGTTACTTAATGTCCTTTTTGCTCCCTTGTTTTCCTTGCATGATATAATAAGTGTTACTTAGATAGTTAAAAATAAGCTCTTATTCATCTTTCAGATGAGCTGTCATGATTTTTTTTTTTTTTTAATTTAGCTCTAGATTCAGGGGAAAGCTTCTCTGTGCTTCCATGCTCTGTGTCCTACTATACCTCCCACTCTCCTGTTGTTGTAGCCTGGCCTTCAGAACTGGGCAGTTAAACTCAGAAGAAGGAGATGCAGCTTCTTACTCAGACCCAGGAGAAGTGCCACTGACCTGAGGTAGCCCTCCAGACACCCGTCATCTTTGCAGCCAATTAGATTTTCCTGTTTGAGGCAAACTATGCACATTTTTTGTCCACTTGGGTGACTATGAGGGTTTCTTTTTCTATCTTTGCCTCCTGCAGGTTCATGTTGTTGGTTAGATAAAGCTTTTGGCTTTTATTTCTAGGCCAGGGCCCTGACAGCTTCAGCTGCTGCCATAGTTTGCTCCCCTAATTACCTGTGCCTGTGATTTTGAGTCTCAGATTTCTGTAATTTGTAGTAACCATTATAAGATTATCCTTATCACTATAATCCCTTGGATGCTTTCACCTCTACAACATGTTGTGGATTCTTCCCTTCCATTATCAGGACTTCAGTGCAAGATAACTGTCACAAAATTTATTGCATGTTCTTAAGGGAAAGGAAGCTGTTTTTATTATACTAAATCTTCATGCAGTTTGATTTCAGTCTCTCAGGCTCTCACACTCATGAGTGCTGAGATGTCTGTGGTCTGGTTGTGGTACTCTGGTGAAGCACAAGGATAAGGGACTCTGTCTGCATCTTTTGGTTACTGCTTGGCTGGTAACAACAAAACATGTTTTGGACAGATGCTTTATATCCAATAGGAAACATCAGCTACATCAGCTTTGTCTCAGTTCATGCTTGCTTCACTTTTCATAAATCTTGGGTCAGGTTGCTGTCCATTGATTCTTCTCCCTTGTTTTAAATATATGAGACATGTCTATAGCCCTTTCCTGCTGGTCCAAGGGACAAAAAAGACGTATAAAGGATACATCACAGCCTTTTAGTTATTCTGCTGGTGTGAGGATTGCAGGTCTTCTGCTGATGGACTGTCTGGCCTGTGGGCTCACCTGCCAGAAGCAGCATTCATACCAGCTCTAATTCTATAAACTGTTACTAATTTCTGCACTGATTTATAAGAAGAGTCACAGTTCTTTACTTACAGACTGTAAGCCTGGGAGGTGTCTTGGAGATGAAATGCTGGTAAGTTGAAAACAGAAAATAAATCTTCACAGTTGTACTGTCTAGTTGTGCATTTATTTATGTGTTCCAAAACTACACTGGAGGTCTTTAAAGTCGTTACTAGAAGGACATAAGTAAATTAAAAGTGAAAATAGTGATTTTAAGAAAAGTCAATGGAACACAAAAAACCACAGTAGCCTCACCATTCCCAGCAAAATGTTGGTCCTTTTCAGCCTGACTCAAAGCTAAGACTTTTCCCCTGACTCGTTTGGACCAAGCCTCTGCTCTATTTTAGTGTAAAAGCTACTTGATGTAAGGTAAAGGCCAATACGTAAGTCAGAATTAAACAGGCACCTCAAATCACATTCTTTTCTCATTATTATTCACTTGAGAAACAACTGCTGTTCCAGCCTTGTTAAGTTGTTTGACAGAGAAATCAGTCACTCCTCAGAAAAAAAGGAATGGAAATGAGTTATTTCTATTTTCTCCTGGTGTTTATGCAAGTTTCCCCTTAAGCACGTACCAGAATGAAAGCTTTTCATCTAACAATTTAATTCTGTACACCTTTTCCCCGGGACCAAGAAAATAAAATAATAGCGGCACTTAATGAAAGGGAAAATGTAATCACTGGAGAGGAAACACTCCAGGAGCAGGTAACTCTCACAACTTATTGAATGCAGTCAGCATAATTACTAGACCTTTTTAATGACTATCATTGAATGTGAACGCTATTCATGGAAATTCCAGGTGCTCATCTGGAAAGAGTTTCTCTTATAGTACAGGGAGCCGGAATAGGGATTTGCGAAGTGTATTTTTTAAACAGGTTTTCTCTCAGCATGTCAGATTTTATCATTTTAAAGAGATCTTGGGAGTGAAGAGCTGGGCCGAAAATCAAATATGTATGAAATTCTTATGCTTTGCAGATACTATGTTTTGCAGTATCTTAAAGAAACTTTTTAGTCTGTCAGGTATTTCACTTACTAAACAAGTGTCACACTCTAATTTCTCCTCTGGTGCTGAACTCTCTGGGCTACTCAGTTTGCTGCTCTGGGAAAGAGCATGTCACTTCTCATTTTGCTTGCAAAAATCCTCATTCCTCTGACACCTCTAGACTTGATCTCACAAAATGTCATTTAAAGATCAGAGAGGAAAGAATCCCTGTTGGTGCAGCATCTGTGTGAGGCTCTGCAGTGAGCAGAAACACACGATGGGATTAGTACAGGGGATTCTTACAGCCTCTCCCATGTTATGCCTGCAAAACTGTGTCACTGTGCTTCTTACCAGCAGTGCTCGTGAGGATTATTCTTCCTGCACTGGAGAGATCATAGCCTGTTTGAATAGTCATCTACTGAGGCCAAATGAGTTGAAGATGTATGCCAACATACTTTTGCTTTTTTCTCCCCTCGTCTAGCTCTTGCTTCCTCTCATTTCATGATATTCACTGCACAGGTGTTAATTATTTTCTTGGTGCCTTTCAGACCCATTTATTTACCTTTATCTAGAAGAAGGTCCTTAGTCTGCCCCTGCAGTAAGCAAACATATTATGCTATCCGCCTTTTTTCACCTTTATAAGCTTCCCCTTTACACAAATCTGTAGCCTAGTATGTTTTTATTTCCTGAAGCCTTGCAAATGACAGCAAATGACAAACCAGCAAGACTTGGTTGAAGAAAATTTACCAATGCAAACCAATTTTTGCGGAGTCCTAATTCATGGTCCTGTGGCAAGCAGAAGACATGACTGACAGACTTTTGCTCAGTAGTACTGCTGGTCCAGAATTGTGAAAAACCAATTTAATTTTGATTTGTCTCAACACTGGTTGTCAGAAGCATGTGGGTTGCATATGTGCCACTTGCAGGAGGCAGCTAGGAGAAGATGGGCTTTGTCTCTGGGGGAACTTTGCTGGCAACCATTTCAGGTTTCACGTGGGACAGGAAATCAGCAGGAGACGACCAGGAACACTGTATCCTCCAGAGAGGTTCTCCAGTCAGATGGCAAAAGCTCTCCACCAATGGACTGCACTGGAACATTGGACTGGCCTGTGGTCTCCTGTCAGCAGGCAGACTTTGGGAGAGGCCAGGGGTCGTAAAAGTAACAGTGTTACAAGCTCCTTTGGCTGGGGCTTTTTGAGTCAGGCTTTTTGAATGTGGGCTTTTGGGGTCTTGTGTTTTTGCTTTGGTTCTAGCCAGCTAGGCTTTTGGCCTTGTTTTTTTGGGTCTGATCTTTTGGTCTTCTTGCCTTGGGTCTAGCCAGTTTTTTGTCCTTTTTGCCCTGGCTCCAGCCTGTCTTTTGGCTCCCCTGCCCTTACTGGCTCTTGCTCTACCTCATGTACTTGCCCTCCATCTTGCTGGGCACTTGGCGGGACACTGGCTAAACTCTGAGCCTCGTGTGTAGCCTATGTCCTGCCTGTCCCCTTCACCTGTCCCAGCACTACCTGTCCTGCCTCCCTGTGCTCCTGACTGATATCCTGCCTGCTTCATCCCTGCGTTCCTGCCTCCTTCTAATCTTGCTTTGCCGATCCAGCCTGCTGCTGTGATCACCGCTGCGACCCTGTCCAGGGTCCCACACCTCCTGCCTGATCCCTCCTCACCTTGTGTCTGGCCGCCTGTCACCATGGGCGCTGTGCCTGTGGAACCATGCATCTCCAAGAGCTGCACAAGCTCCCTGGCAGGGAGCATGGACACACCCCTGCCACTTGGACATCCACGGAACTCCCTGACCCTTTGGCGGTAACACCTGCTTTTTCTCTCTGACTCCCCTCTCTCTATCTCCCCCCATCCTTTTTTCATTTTCCTTCCTCCTTTTCTGTATTTTCTAGTCATCTTTAGTAGGGCAATTCTTTTTTGTTACCAGTAAATGGTTCTCAGACACAATACTGTCTTGTTTGACTTAATTTCTTCCTAGACCATCAATTTTAAAAGAACTCCTTGCGGTTCCCCATAGTGGAAGGCAACAAGGACTAATGAGTAATGTTTCTTGACTAGGAGTCCTGCATTTGGTTTCTCACCACTAGGCAGCAATTGTGCTCAGTACTCAACTTTTGCTTGAAAGCTGAATATTAGAAATTACCCAGAGACTGGGTAAAAAGCATCTGCTTTCCTTTGTTTCGTGCACTGTATGTGGACTGTTACTGTGTGATGTCTTTTGGTTTACAAAAGCTGACTTTAGTCTTCAGGAAAAGTGTGTTTTGAGTTTTAATTTCTCATGTCAGGGTAAAACTTCTCTTAGGAAATGTTGATCTGTCTTTTCGTGCAAATAGTTTAGAGTAGTCTTGTGTTGGCAGTAGAGTATACTGTCACAAACCTCAATGTGATTTTTTTTTCCTTGTGCTAAACCCCATTCCTGCTGCTTCCTACTGAGACGACAGCAGGTGTGAGGCAGTGAAGCAGCAGACTTCAGCTAAGACTGCTGCTGCATTTTCAATATCAGCCCTTGTGTAAACCAGTTAATTCCCACAATCTGTGTCTATGTCTGCCCAGACCTCTCACAATATTCTGCTATGGGTAGTAACAGAGCTTGTTTTACGCCTGTTACAACCCAAAGGTCCACATGTAGTTGTGGGCTACAGACTTTTTATCCTCCAAAGAGGGTAAAAAGTATGTAGACCACAAAAAGCATCACATTGGATAATTGGAAGCTTCTCAAGAGCTATGCCTTGAATATGGGGTATGGGCATTTTCTAAGTGAGGCTGACCTTGAATTTTCCTGGAGAGAAAACAAATCGATCCATCTATCTACCCATCTACCATTGTGCAGCTGGATACCAGAACTATGCATGTGTGTGAACCCAGTGCTCCTGAGTCAGTAATGTGAACCCAGTGCTTCTGAGGATAATCCAGGAGCTTCCCAGCTGGCTGTCATCAGAAGGGAGACAATGGACTTGCTGCAGATATTGGAGCCCCTTGGAAGCAGATGAGAGACTCAACTTCTGACCACCTTCACAATTAGGTATTCAGCTATAGGATGCAGGAACCCTCCTGGTGTAATGTTCTTCTTGTGCAATTCGTATTCATTCTTGTCCAATGCTTAAAACTATGGCTCAATATCTTGGTGGGACAATCTGACCTTTTCTCCCAAATGTGGTCCTGGTTGCAGAACTGATCAAATGGTACATAGCTAAAACACTTGTAAGCAGGCATTTAAAACTACTCATGCAGAAGAGGTCATGCAGTGCAGCATTTTGTACATCATTAAGACATTTTGTATTTGGTTTATAAAATGCATAGTGATGGATTATGCTTGTGCTTGAGTGACCACATGGGAATATTGCCAGCTGGGCTATAGGAACTAAGAAGGGCAGCGGTATGAGTGATCTCACTCAACCCAGCTCAAGATGCTACTGCAAGGGCTCTTGCAGCAGAGCCAGCTCTCATCATCCAAAAAACAAGCTACCACCTTATTTGGAAGATTTGACTCCCAGTGTGAACTTTACCTCTTGCCAAGATCTCAGTAAATTTGTTTTCCTCTTCAGCTGGTTATATGTGAGTGTCTGTGCAACAGCCCTTAGGTCTGAGTCTTCATTTTTTTCACCTTAACCTGGTACTGATCACTTCAGACATCCTGGCTCTCCTGATACAACCATGTGACAGCAGACACAAAACTGTCATGGTTCACGAAAAAAATTACAAGGATCCTGTTCTAGAGGACTGGCTTCTCTGCCTGCCCCCCTGCCCCAGCCTTTTTAACTGAGCATTTCTGTAGGTTTCATGTTGAAGGAGGAAAAGTCAATAGCTTTTTCAATGAATGAAGGTAATTTAATAAGAGATGAGGAGGAGAGGAAGAGTTGGGTTAAATTCTGCAGCTATTTTGCTGTTACAGTTAGACATCCTCTAATAAGCCTCAATATTTACAAGGACTCCTGCTGCTTATAAAAACAGCCAGAAAACAGAACCCTCACACATCCACAGTCTCTCCAAACCAGCATCTCCTCTCCAGAGCACGTCCAGCTGAGATGGGCACTAGCTTCTTTCAGCTGATGGTGGGAACAATGGTGACACACCTGGCTGAGGAACAGCCTGTGCAAAGTCCGGTCGTGCAGCAAGGACTGTGATGGGTGGTATCTGGGGACACACTGGTGTCAGGTCCCTCAGTATCAACTCTGAAAGTTCCTTAAAAAGCTGCAGTCATCCTGCCTGGAAGTGGGGGCTGACCTGAGATCCAGTGAAATGTCAACAGTGTTGCCTTGCACACAGAGTCTTCAAATGATGCATTTCACTTCTGAAAACGTTTCTTGGTACTTCCAAAAGAGTTGGAAGAGGGAGACAAAGGAGCACAGAGCTTTAAAAAGAGAGGCAAATGTCTTTCATACCTGCTAATATGTCTTAACCTAAACTGTATCCCAGGAACAGACAAATTAACTTTTTACAGAGTGTAGCCTATTGCTTGCCAGGTTGCTAGTATTTTATTTTAAAATACAACCCTACACATGAGACACAGTGGTTCTGAGAGCACCTCGGTACAAGCAGAAGTCTCCATTTATTCACAAAAGTCACACAAGCAGCTCCACAGAACAACAGGAACATTCAAAGAAGTTCTTAGCCAATCTCACCTCTGAGCTTAGGTGAGGTGTTTAATCATCCTGGTGTCATTACGAAGTGTTTTCAGATTATCTGTGAGGTACCTGAAGAGCTTCATGAATATGTCCTGAGAGTAAGGTACTTTTATATCTAATCAATGACAAGCAGTAGCCTTATTTTAAGAGTGGCTTTCTGTTGATTTAAAAAATGAATTCACTTCACCCTTGGTGGTAAAAGAACATGATTAGTGGGTTCCAAAGCCAAACACTTAAACAGCACACAGTGTCAGAATTATGCCTCCAGTCTCATTTCAGCTGCCACTTTATATCTTCTGATACTGTAATTACATGTACACTTGTTTTTCTTCAAAGTGACCCATGACCGGCAGGTGCTTGGTTACATGAGCAGTTATTTGACATTTATTTTATTCTCCTTCTTTATCATACACACTTCAAACTTTGCTGTGAAGATAGGATAATTAATTTTTTCACAGGCTTTTTAAAGGTGTCTGTCAATCTGTTTTCTGGGTGCTTTAAACATAAAATGTCATATATTTCTGTGAATTAAAAGGAGTATTTGAACCTGTTTCACTGATGTAAGGATGATTTTAACAGCAACTGGAAAAACACTTGTGGTAAAATTTTTGGTCTTACAAAGTGGTTCACCATCATCTGCCCCAGGAAGATGTCAAAGACCAGCTCTCATTGCCTTCAGTTGCAGCACTGAGAGCTCAGCTGTTCTACATTCCCCCATGCTCAGTGGCACTCGAAAAAATGTGTCATACATTTAGAGATTTGTAAAGTATTGAGGCAACTTGTCTCATGTAGCACAGGAAATCTGAGGTAGATACCAGAGTTGAAATGCAACTCTTCAGGGCAGTGTTTAAGAGTATAAATGAAGAAACATTCCTGTCCCACCTGCAGTAACCCATCTTGTTACACAGTACTCATCTATCAGCCAAACAGCTTAGCACCTCGTGGGACACAGCTAAATCTTTGCAGCTGATCTTATTATAACTCTGATTTCTTTACACCCAGT
This sequence comes from Pomatostomus ruficeps, assembly GCA_013400735.1. Classification (NCBI taxonomy): domain Eukaryota; kingdom Metazoa; phylum Chordata; class Aves; order Passeriformes; family Timaliidae; genus Pomatostomus; species Pomatostomus ruficeps. The sequence goes on along the minus strand of VYZT01024519.1, from coordinate 3,116 downwards.
TCTTCAATATAAGTTACTGTTCTGTATTCCTCTATTTTGGCCCTTCCCCATCCCACCCACTGTCCAAATTGTGTCCTGAAACAAAGAACCCCACCAATTACAGGAAAAAATATGACTTTACTGTAACCAAGTTCCTTTAAAAAAGTGGAGCCCTCCTACATCAGGTTGGTAACAGCAAAGCAGCCTAGATCATACCCACTTGTAAATGATAACAGTTTTGTTTCATATTATATATTAGCATTACAGCAAACATATGGACGTGTGTCGAGTTAAAATAAATTATTTTATATAGCTTTGAAGTTCATCTTAACTAAACTCAAGATCTTAGTGTTAGTATTCCTGGAATGTTTCAATCTCTAAAGACCACAGGTTGAATATTTGTTGTGGTGTGGTGCATATTTTTATGATGATACTTGTTTTCTCCCACTCATTTTATCCTTTCTTTTCTTTTTTCAGAACACTAATTTGACAATCTAGACATATGGTTGTCAAGAATGTTGATAACAATGACAACAACAATAACATCATCATCTATTAGGAAAATTGATGCCACAGGTAAGTCAACTACTTCCTTGAGCAGCTTACTCCCATTCTTAATATCCATTTCAGTGAAGAAGTTTTTCCTATATTCAGAATAAACCTCATGCCTTCATTCATTCACTCTTTACTTGAGTTCCCCTTTCTGGCTTATGTTGTGGGTATGACACTGAACTAGATAGACCTTTGTTCTGGGCTTTTAAGGCAGTTCTTGCATCATAGGTTTACAAGCTTATGCTAAAGTATTTGCTGTCTAGGTGAAAAATTCATGCTTCTCTTTTATTTTCATCTGGTGCAAGCAGAGATGCTGTTTAAATGTGAATTCTTTCTACTGATTAGACATCACTAGCTTCTAGCTAAATCTGATGAACAGCTTACATTTCCTTGATTCAGTCTTCTGCTAACTATGCCATATGATTATCCCCCTTATGGTGAACTTTAGCAGGCAAACAAGTATTTCTCTTCCTTGACAAAAGAGTTAATGCATGTGTCTAATTACATTTCATGATGTATTTTTGTGGGACTTCTCCCAAGCAGAAAGAAAATGCTTGTCATGGCTGATAGATTAGATGTGTTCCCTGGTTAGCTATTAAAGTTATTGGTACTTATTCTGCTTCATCTGCACTATTTTCAGGATGTAAATCCTGACAAAAATTTATGTTGTTCTTGAATTTCTCATTAAATACAAAGCTTGAAAAGAACAGCAGAAGATGTATGTACATCTGGTCAGAAATATTGCCATATAAAAATACCAGAAATTGTCTGGACAGAGTAGTAATCCTTTAGAAAGTCAATAACAATAGTTATATTAGCAATTTTGAAAGTAATAGTAATTGTAAAAGATTGTGATACTAGTAATACTAGTGATACTACTAGTAGTAACAGCCAGTATCATGGACATAGTTATATCTAGGACAGCAGACAGACATACCAGAGCCTTAGTTTTGATCCTTTCCTCTCTTAGGTGATATATGGATCTTCAGCTTAGGCCTTCATAGATTGTGGCTAACAAGGATTGACTTAAGTGGAGGCAGAGATTCCCTCTTGATCTTTTTAGCCAAAATTTTTCATTGCATTTATCTGCTGTACAAGGCTGAGATCCTATTTCAAAGATGGGGTAGGAGCTCAGACCCCTTTAAAAGCTTGAAAATGTGCCAGAGTTCCTAGGTTATTTATGCCTGTTTGCTTAGGCTGGGGATTAATTAGGGTAAAATAAAATAAAGTAAAGTAATAATTGTTAATTCAGAGGGCTCTGTCAGTTTTTTGTTCAAGACACTCATGTGAATGCACATTTTTCTTCTATTA
>VYZT01024508.1:0-18318 GCA_013400735.1 Pomatostomus ruficeps | reverse complement strand
ACAGGCCATTCCATTCCATTCCATTCCATTCCATGCCATTCCATTCCATTCCATTCCATTCCATTCCATTCCCAAAATATATCCCAATCATGGATTTTTTTTTAATCAATATGTTTTGGAAATTGTAGTCAAAGTGAATTCTGTTGCTTGCTCAAGTTGAAAGTTACACACTTTTGACATGTTTATAATTGAACTTTGTTTTAAAGACTAGCAGACCTATTCTCTTTCAAGCTCTCTCCTAATTTTTTTTTTATGGGAGTGAAGAATTACATGATAAATGCAGTTACTAATTTTGCAGTTCTGTCAGTTTTAATGTAGTAGTACCAGCATCTGCTTTGAAGTTCACTGATTTTTTTCACATAAAATGAAGAGGTTCTAGATAAATTACAATGTCAGGAAATGTTCATAGCCTGACTACTGGTATTCTGGAGTCCCTTTCAATGAGAAAAAATTATCTCCACTAATCTGGTAACAGACTGGTGAGAACCATGTCTTAATTTGAAGCATATGATATAACACAGGTTTTCTAAATACTTAATGATCTGGAAGCTTCTGCTTAGGCAACTATTTTGACAAATGTCTTCATTGAAAAGATACAATTCACTAAATAAAAATGGGTTGACAAAAGTTTCTCTTCCTTCCTCCTGAATGGGAAAGCCATGAAAGAAAAGGAAAGAATCAGGTCAGTCCTGCATGCATTATTTCCTTAGGACAAACCAAACTGGAGATTCTGGCTGAAGTCTGATCTACCTGTTGTGATTCCATTTTTATTTCCAGATTTCATGGAACTAATCATACCTCATATCTGACACTCAAATACTAAAAAATTCATGTTTTTTATTATTTGAGCACTCTTGAGTACTGCAAAGGAAGGTCATTTCATATAAATGGTGTGTTAATTATAATGCAAGTGCCTTGCTTCCAACGTTAGAAACAATGGCAAGAGTGGTGAAGGATTGGTAACTCAGTTATGATTTAAGGCCACAAATACAGCATGAACACATTGGACCACTGAAATGGGACCTTGATGTGTTTGTTAGTTAGATTCAATAACAGAGCTCTTAAGGAAATGGAAGAAAGGTAACCCAGTGGTGCCTCTATGTAAAAAGGTAAGTGTTCATCAAGAGATAATGGCCTGACCTGCCTACTTGGAGAATATCTTTTTCCAATATTGTCTAAATTACAAGACTGATTTAGCTAAGAATGGGAATCAGAGGATCACTACTGAACAAAGAAGAGAAATGTATTTTTTCAGCAGGGTATGTTTACAAAAAAACCCAGCTGACAAAGAGGCTGAATCTCCACTGTTGAAGAGAGCAGGTTGGGCCCACAACTCACGAGCTGCTAAGCTGGTATCACCCTCCAATCTGCACTATTGACAGCCAGTGCCAGACCATAAGCAGGCACAGCTTGAGGAGAGCACATCACGTGTAACTCACCACTAGACAGTTTGGATGCAATCACACAATTTGGGGGGAAAGTAGAATTCAGTCTTATTTACGGCTACCATGACACTTAGACAGAGGATCAGGGAGATCTGCCTGGCTGGCACAGAAACAGCCACAGAAATCCTTCTGAAGGGTTTGAAGAAGCTTCCATTAAAGGTATCCTACATCTGCATGTAGGTTGCCTTCATATCGAAACTGTTTTGAGAAGGTCTGTAATACATCTATTCTTCAGCAGGACCTAGATGAATGGCCTCATCTGAACCACTTCAGTCCCCGTCCCTGCTACAGTTTGCCCTCACACTCTTGGTATATTTTCTCCAGTGTTCTTATACTCAGTTTGTTTCCGATACCACATAGCTTTGAATTATGGGTGAAAAGATGAGGTACAATCTAAAGAAAGGTGGAAAGAAGGTGTATCAGTAGCGTGGGTGGAGTGTTGGGAAGTCATTCAGTGGGTTCATCAGGCAGTCTCCCAGCTCTCAATGTTCATATACAAAATTGTAACAGGTATTAGACTGAAAACTTGTTTCTCTTCTCTACCATTTCCCAGGGGTCATTTGTCCTGAAGAAACCATTCAATTTATGCTTATTGCTTTTGATATTTTTCTGTGACTTTTATACTGTGTTTTCACAGGAGTTGTTATGACATAGATAATAAAAGAGTATAACAAAAATTCCTACACTTTTTATCAAACTCTGTTATCTGTGACAGACTGTATTTTATTCTTCTGAAATACCTGCCCTTGTTAGAAGTCAAAGTACATTGTTAGTCTAGAGCACCTGCATGTGAATTAGAGTTTTTTCAAGCATTCAGTACCATGTCTGTCAGTTGTATTGTATTCCAGAAATAAAATATTTTTGAGTTGAAAAACATTCGCAGAAGGAGTCTGTTCAGCAAAGTCTTCTTAAGCTCAAGAAACATACACACAGACACATAAATCTGGAGGGATCCTAATGAAAAATGAAGAGATCTGAAAATAAAAATATGTGGAAACAAAAAGTGTCCTTTAGCATTAACCATTTTTCTTCCTTTACCTTCCTTTATATGATTTATGTAATACTCAGATTTCAGTTTGGATGATAATCAATGTCAGATGGTATTTCAAGTCTAAAACATGACAGGCAATGAAGCCTTGGGAAAAGATATACCAGCACTTTAAATTAAAAAGCACATCAGGATTATATGTTTAAATGCAATTCCTATCTACTTTTCCATTTTCTTTGTGAGGAGGAACTTTCTTCAATGAATTTTGATGGAGTGAGAAATAAAATTTTTCATTGAAGTAATTTCTGGGTATTGGGATAAATATTTTTTCTGAGAAAACGAAAGAGAAAAGCTTGAGGAAAGAAAACAGCTTGGCAATCTGAAGGAAAAGTATAAAAACATGTTCAAAAGCAATCAAACATATTAGTTATTTCTTTCAGTTACTGAAATTTTTCCCTAAGAATAATGTGCTTACTACTTATGCATACTTATGCAATGCTAGTAGAAGTATGCATCACACAGAAATTGCTTGCTAGTATGGTCAGTGAGGTCAAGGTTACACAACCAACAAAAAATATAAATACCATGAAACATTGCTTTGTGGTACTTGAGTTTCTCTATCTTTGCACTCAGAAACTGTGTTTTAAAATGTCCAGAGTGCCCCAATAATTTCTGACTCAGAAAACAAATTCTGTCATTTAAATGTCCCATGAATTATGTTGACAATGGAAACAGGTATTGTACAAACACCAATATCAAGAAGTTCCTGGGGAACTTGCTCAGAGGCCACAAGCAACAAATACTGAGATAAAACAGTTCACTTCAACTTAGAAGAGTAGAAAAATAATGTCAATAAAAGAAAAGATGTTTTTTTTTACTGCATGTTAAAACTACAGGGCTAATTCATGATGGAGAAATATTATTCTGAAGACTGGGAATTTCTTTAACCTGTTTCTTTGAGTGGTTTTTGGTTTGTTTTTTATTAACATATACCCACAGACAAGTGAGAAATAAACAGGTTAAAAACAGTACAGATAAACATGTAGGAAGACTGATCATTCTTAGCATATCACTGATCTGATAGTTAGGAAACTAATAGGTTGTGCTAAACTCAAGTTCGTGCCCATAAACCCATGGAAATGTGGTATATAATTGTTCATATTTGCTATCTTTAATAATATCAACACAAATGACATAATATGATGTGAATGGTGGTCTTATACAAATACCCTGAATTGTGAAACTACTATGGGAAAACTAAGATCTTTTCTATATCAGAAAAATTGCTGCTGGACTTTCTGATAGATTCTTTAAAATTCTGGTTTTCTTTAATTAATGTTGTCACATGGGAGCCAGTTTCCAGTAGTACATAGAAATATACCTAGTGGTTGTCATATTGATTTTTATTATAGCTATACTAGGACATAATTGGTGGGGGGCAGCTACTTGTTTACATTTATTGCAGACTTTTTTACTTTAGAACTTGTGTAAATCTTAGGGACAGTTTAGAAAATATGTGCACCAATACAGATGATAAAACAAAGCAATAAACACACAAGATTTCTGGCACAGTTCCTACAAATAATTCTTCAGTCTTTGTCTTCCTATTCCTGGAGCTTAGTATACTTTTTATTTCAAGAAAAAAAGTCAGTGAACCGAAGTCTTTTGGCTTTCTGGCATTATATCTGTTTTTATTAAGTATTAGTCATATACTAACATACTGTTTAAGAGAATGACTTTCTGAAGGGTGGGAAGAGATGTACATGCATACATATTCTACAGGGAAGAAGAAGCCTATATTCTTTCAACATGTTCCATGAATGAGAGCATGAAAAAGTGATTGGCCTTGATCTGTTCATTTCCCCTGCTTAAATGGGTATTTCTTTCTGTACATAGCTAGAAGTAATGGGACAATGATATTCCCTCATATCTATTATGGGTGGTCAAAAAGCGCAAACTTATTTTCACCATGGGCTGAAGTCAAACCATATTAGATAATTTGCTACTGATTTAGAAAGTAAGCCAGAAGACAAGTATCTAGATATTCCTCTTGTGTCAGCTTTCTTTTCAGGTGATTATTTCCAGCTACACTGAACTTTACTGTGAACCCTGACTGTCACAATCATAATGTGAACAAATACCAAATCCAGGAGCAGACAGTGTGAAGAAGACTTTAGGACACTTGGGTCTCATTTCTCACAAGCTTTTGAGAACATTCAGGAATTCCTTGGTTTTGTCACTAACGCCTTAGCAATGTTCAGTTCATTCTTAAGCAAGTTGCCCTTGTAGCCAATAGCAGTAACAATAAAAATCAGAAAGGCAGTTCATGTCTAACTGGTTTAAGGACTAGGAATCCAATACAGAAATTATTCTTTCAAATAACAGAAAATTATTTCTTTTATGTGTTTAATAATTTTCTCATAGAATTGTCCATAGATTTTTTTACATATGTATTCTTGAACTACTGAGGAAAAAAAAAAGATTTTGTGAGGAAAGGTTCTATAAATAATTCTAAAGCTGTAGAGTGATCCTAAGAAATTTGCTATAAATCACTATTTAAAAGTAAGCAGTCTTGATTATGCTCAATTGTCTACATGGATCATTTGCTTCTCCTTTACATCAGGTAATTGAATGGCCATAAAAATCAGCAAGCTGAATGTTCAGACTTGCCAGATAAAGTTAGATTTCTGTGAATATTCCACAAAAGGTGTTTGAATTTAACATTTTGCTAACAGTAATGCCAGGGAGCATGTTTTATAGAATACTGAAAGAAAATAGGAAATAAAAAGAAACATGAATATGCCTAAAGCAGAAATCTTATTTTGTAGGAGCAATTGATTACTTCAGTTGTATTCAGCCACATGCATTGATTTGGACAGTATATTAGTTTGAGTCTTTGATGGTGTGCTTCTGATGGCTTCTAAGTAGCAAGCCATGTTTTTATATCTACTTTTGTAAGCTTTGCATCTATTTTAACTATGTAGAAAAACCTTCATAAAACAGTTAAAGTCCAGAGTACTTCCATTTTAGGTAAAAATTCAATATAATGAATTACAGAAAATTTAGTTTCCCTTATCATCATCTACATGTGGCAGTCAACAACCATGGCATGCTAAAGCAATAATAAGAATGGATTTCCTGAAAAAAACACTTCTGTCAAAAAAGCAGTACTATTTATTTGTTTTAAATTAATATCTAGCTTCTTGTTTCAGATTAGGATCCTACTAAAACAGTAACAGCAATGTAGTCCTTCGCTTTAAACTTAGAGAGAACACCACTTCATTTCCAGATAGAAAAAGGTAATTTTGGTTTATTTTTTCTGTAATTTTTTCCCCCAGAAAATATGTGGAAGAAAATATGGTTCCTTTTATATTTTAATTATTAGAAGGCTTAAGCAGAGCCAATTCTTTCAGAGGGGTGGAGGGATTCAGATCTATCCCTATTTCCCCAAAATGCCATCTATGAATGATCACCCTCTACTACTTCTTATTATTATTCCCCATTTTTGGTTTTTTTTGTCAGCTTTTTTTTTTTTTTTTTTTAGGTAATCTCAACATTCTGTGTTGAAGTTCTCCCAAGTCACACACCTGAAAAGGCTTACTTTATGTACAAGCTGAATTTTTTTCATTCTGAGCACTGTTTTCTAGGCAGAATGAAGAACTACAGCTTAATTTCTGGGGTTCAGAATAGCCTCTGATATTTCTGTGAAGATTTATTGCACATTTGATACTATGCAAACATATCCCCGTTTATACACAAGGCTCTCATGAATAAACGTACATTTATGTGCTGCAATTGCAAATACTCATTTAATTACAGAATTAAGGGGCTTTAGCTTGAAAAACTATAATTTTGAATGTTGTCAGGCCTCACTGAACTCTGTACATCAAATTGGAGAATTGCTGACCTAATCAGCTACCACAGGACTAAGACTGTGAAGGAATATGAGAAGTGGGCATGAACATAAAGAGGTAAAGGAAATTAAATAAATAGTAAAGAAAAAAGAAGCTAAAAAAAAAGTATTTCTAATTATAACTCAGAAGATATATTTATTTTAAAAACCTAGCATTTTGGCCTTAGAAATAATGCAGACCTCGGTGAAATTACTGCACATTCTACATCTTGTCCTTGTGACCCTTCTTTTGCAAGGAGAAGATGAAGATGTTAATTAAATAGCTAGGGACTGTACATGGTAAGTTGATTTACAACATTAGGAGGTACATGAATTCCTTACTTTGCTCAGCTCAGCCAATTTCAAAGTGGTTTCCTTTAATCTTCATTTACTGGAATTTCACTCTAGCTCTTGCTAATACTTATGGCAAGCTGCCTACTGCAGTGATGGGTTCCTGCACCTCTTGAAAGATGCAATGTAGGCTTGGCACTCTTGATTTCTAGAGCAGAGATGTCAGCTAAGGGAATTTAGATAATACATGTGGCCATGAAATGAATAGCTATTGGATATAAAAATACAGATGTGATATTAGTTATAAATTAGCTAGGGTATTACTATTTTATTCAAAAATTCAATAACATTTGACATAAACTATTAATATTTTGTTTTAAAATGATGTATATAAAAAGATAAGACATCCACATACATGAGAAAAAACAATACCACCTATTAGGTATCCATCCATTTAATGGCTCTCCTATTTTTACAGATTACTTGGAGGTATGTATTTCCAAATTCCACGTTCAATTTTTTAGTGAAAAGGCATTATTGCTTTATTGGACATATTTTGACAGAATATTTCCCCCTTAAAAATATTAATAAAACTGTCTTATTATTTCCAGTGATGCTGAAGTATATCTATCTACTTCTACAAAAAAACTTGTGTGGGGGCCAATTTAATTAATTACATCAGGTTTCATATTGAATTGTTTGAATGCCTCCACAGAAATATTCTGAATCAGCCTATTTAGGAGAATCAGCTTTACATAACTAGGCAAACACTTTTGTACTTGGAAGACAAAAAGATACTTCCTTTTCTGATTACAGTGTCTGATAAATCCTCCACTAAACTTGTGTATTAAATTCACATTGAATTCTCTTTCCAACTAATTTCCAACAGATATATGACTACCTATTTATTACAAATATTCAAGACTATTTAAAAGCACATGAGGCAATACATTTCAATATTCCTTTGTTTTTTTATTTCTCTGTATGTTTTGCTTTAACTACATCAAGGTCATTTAGTTCCTTTAGCATTTATTGCACCTGTGTTTAATACTGAAATTGTCTCTTAATGGCCAAGCAGCACAATAGACACTGCAGTTTCTGAAGGTTAATAGTGAAAACCAATAGAAATTGCTATAGTGATTTTTAATGTCAAAGCTTAGATTAAAGAAACAACGGTTCCAGCTCATTACCTACAGCTGTGCATTCATTCCATTTCCCCACATATTATTATGATGAGACATAGAAATAAAGCAGAGGAAAAGAAAGCTTCATGGCTTGAGATGTAGGAAAGGAGTTGCCAGGTTTCAGACCAGACAAATGCAGTAAGCTGATGCAGTGTCATATTGCTGTATTATGTAACTGACCGAGGTCACCTTGCCAACAGAAGTTCAAATGAAAATGTTAAAGGGTGTGCACATTTATGAAGGAAACTAGATGTGACTAGACTTTACACTGAATGTGGATTGATATCTACTATGCAGACACCTAAAGTATAGGTCCTTCATATATGTTTAAATGGGTAGCTTAGTTAGGCTATTATTTCAATATTTTGAAATATGCATTAATATTTGTTTCCAAAGCAGTTCAAACTATATACCATTAGAGCTACAATTCAGTATGAAGAACACCAAGCTTGCAGATATCATGTAAGCTCTAGAAATGAATGCAACATACCCATGACAACACAACTAAATAGCAAAGACATGGATGTAAAGTGTCCTGGGGATGTCACTTAGGAGCCCTGAGCTCCTGCTTCTGCGTGAGGATTCACTGGGCTATGATGCACCAGTTACCTTAGCCTTTTTGCCCTGTGCTACATGAAAAATGAAACTTGGACCCTTAAGTTTCAAAATGAATGCAGGTGTGCAGAGATTAGTGAGATTAGGGTGCAGTGAAGATACAGGTTATTGTGAGGAAACATGATTATATCAGTGGGAAGCTAAGGGCATGGTCCCTTTGGATTTTTTCAGCTATATTTCTCTAAATCATCTTGGTATTTCTGGAAGTTGATGGCAATTTGCCAGCATTTCTAAAATCATATCAACCTTGGTAAAATAAAAATCAAATAAAAATTAAAAGTTCAAAATATATCAACATATTTAGCACATTTGCAAGGAGAGTCAAACTCTTTCCTCAGCAACCGCATCAGAAATAAACTTGGTTGTTAGTTCTTCAAAATCATCCCCTCATCTTTTATTCAAAGGTTGTTTGTATGCTCAAGATGTTAGGGTTAACGTAATTTCCTATGAGGCTATTAAGATTTCAGAACTCAGTCTTTCATAGTCAATATTGCTGAGCTCTGTGTTTGTAACTAGCAACACATTGTCAAAAGAGTTGGGCTTCTCAATCTCATCCTAAGGGCAATGACTTATTTCAGAAAATATGACCATGAATACCCTATAAATGTGAGATTTTACAGTATTTATAATTTTATTATAAATTTAGACTGAATAAGACCATATTTGGTGCAGGAGTTAGGAAAGCTGAAGGTTAATGTCACTGCTCTGAGCTAACTCTGACATTTGCTAGTTTCTTTGGGTTGTCTGCTCCTTCCTTTCTTCTCCTCCTTCCATTTATTCTTTCCCTCCTGCCATATCGTGGGAGTCAGGAAAAAGGCTGTCTATTTATGAGAGTGACCTGATCAGTTATCTTTGTCAATTATAGACTTGGGATGGAAGATCAAGGTGTGGTGAGTGACTGTAAAGTAAGCTATGTTACAGAATAGGCATTCTTCAGTTCAACAGACAAGTAAAAAAAAAAAAAAATTCATTAAAAAAAATCCCAAACAGGATGTGAGGTATTAAAACTCAATGCAGCACTAAACACAGTCAGATAGCAAAGCAAATTTCTAGTATTTTATTAAGATTTTATCAGAACAGTAATGAACTGCAGACAACACCAAGCTGGGTATGAGTGTTGATCTTCTTGATGATTGATAGGCACTGCAGAGGGATCGGGACAGGCTGGATCTATAGCATGAGGCCAATTGTTTGGGGCTCAACAAGGCCACGTGCCTGGAGGGATTTACAAGACATGTAGATGTGGCACTTGGGGACATGGTTTACTTAGCAGAGATAAGTTTACAATTTGACTTGAAGATCTTAGAGGTCTTTTGTTGCAGTGTGCTCTGGCCAGTTTTGGTTTACCTCACGGCCAGGCTCTGCTATCTCCCCTCCCCTGCCCCGGTATCTGTTTCCCCCCCTACAGAGGGCTCTGTATTTCACAATCCTATACAACGCCCGCCAAATTCAAACCCCTCACTCCTTCCCTATAGGACGTTGTATCCTCCCCCCGCCCCCTCCTGTCGGTATTTATGTAACTGTAACACACAGTGCCAGTGCTTCCCCAGCACGACCCCAGTGCCTAATAAACCATCTGGGAAACCCCTCCGCTTGTCCTTCTTTGGCGCGCCTGTACCATTGGTGGGTTGGGTGAAACCTTGCAGGAACTTTGCCAGCCCTCCCGTGCCCTCGGAGCAGCCTGGCAACCCCTGAAACCATGAGCGGACACCCGGCACCCCTACCGACAGCATTGCGGCAGTCTTTCCAAATCTAAACAGTTCTATGTTTTTATGATTCTATGAGTTATTTTGCCAAAGCATGGAAAGCTGGAAAATAGGGATACTTGCCAAACAGGATGATAAATGACACAGAAAGTGACTTTTTAGTCAAATATTTCAGAGTTAAAATTCTCTGCTAAATTTAAAGGAGCTGTGTTGAAATTACAGATTAGGAAAAAAAAAACAACTTTGCAAAATAATTTAGGTATGATATTTAAAAGAATTGAAAATACACAGGAAATCATTTGAAATCACCAGCAGAGATGAGTATCTGATGTCTCATTATGTTTACTTTAGAATGTATGGGAATTCAAACATTTCTGTGTTTACTGTTTTTGAAGAAATATAATTCAGTACAGAATTTTCTGATTTTTTGATGGTTATGTATTCATATTTGATATTGTTTTCATAGGAAATTTATGTTTTTTCTAGTTCCACCACCATGTTGGTTGTATGATTAGATACTGGTTGTATGAATAGATAATGAAAACTGACAACTAAAAATAATGGAAAATGTATTTCAAAATCATGTATGATATATAGTCCCAAATAATAATTTTTTAAAAAATTTAAAATAAATTGATAAACCATGAAGATATATACAAATATAGCTTGAAGGGAAAATATACCGATTCTGAGTAGTTCAAAGGATAGACTATTCCTATCTAATACTGTCCTTATTCCTGTCTCATATAGTTTTTCTCCGGCAGACAATAAGCAAAGTCGAAAAACTTACTCCTACAAGAATTCTTAAATGTCTATGAAAAAAGTACCTTAGATGCCATTTAATAAAATGTCATAAATTATTCATTCCAAAGAGCAAGTAATCATTTCAGACAGGCATAACGTGACTTTGTTCTTACAAAGATGTTACATAAAGGATTCTCAATGAAAGCATTTTGATTTTTCATTAATAATTTCAGTTTTTTGTTTTGCAAAACTTATTCTGTGAGGTGCTGAGTAAACTCAGCTCTCATGTAAGACTCTGCTTTTAAGTCCATTTCAGGCAATTAAAAGACTCATTTATTTGAATCTGTTTTTTGATGCAGCCATAAATCAATAGAAATTGAAAGATCTCAGTGTTATAGGTTCATACACCCAGAATATGTTCAGTGACATAAAACCTGCTAATTTTTATCTGAATATTAAAGCACTTAATTATAATCCTAGCTTCTCACATATCAGAAATGGAGTCTTCCTTACATAGTCTGACATGCAGTAGAAGACACACACTCAAATTGGTCTTCTAAGATTGTTGAACTATCAACTCAGTGAAATTTTCTTCTTTAATGTTGTAGTTATATTTTTTAAAAAGCTGAATTATTTGTAACATCTACAATGTAATGCAGGGAAAGATCTGATTTAGGACTTGAGGAAATGAAAGCTTTTGCTCAATTGTGTGCTCTGAGAAAATAAATCTGTCACAGTGAGTGATCCAATCACTTTCTCAGAAAAAAGTGTTATCACTGAGGACACAATAGCATTATTTTTATTTCAGAATTTTACGGTCATTAATTTTGAAGTGTCTATTGAATTTAACTGGGGAAATTATTTTGCCTTATTTTGACTTTGGAAAAGTGCCAGTGAACCAAATATTGGACTTAGCAGAACAGTGTTAGCTGTTCTAGAGAGGGTCACTGACACCTTTGTGGCTAATTTAATTGTCATCAAGTTAAGATTCCAGGACTGCAAAAACACTCCCATTTCCCTTTTTCCCCAGATTTGATGATGGGTATTATCTCTCTTCCTAGAGCACTTTGAGCTCAGTATTGGTGGAAGTGTTTTCTGCCAACTCTTAAACAGATATGCAGAGGTAAAGTGCATTGGTGACAGATTTAGTATATTTCTTTGAATGCATGAGATGAATCCTATGCTTTAGCTGATTGCTTGTTTTGGGATAACTTGACTATTTTAAGTGTGGTTTATTTGCAGTAGAAAGCTAAACCAGCTGTGCTTAAATGCAATACCAAATAGAGTATTTTACTGGTGTCAATAAACTTTTATAAAGCATAATATAGTTTTGGTGTGCCATAGGTGCACAACTTGGGGCTGCACTTGAGGTACTATAATCTGAAGTACATGAGTCTCAGGGAACATAGAGACCTGTCCAACAGACAGTAAAAACTACACCTGAGAAATGGTACAGTTGATTTCAATACTGCAGAAAGCTAGATAGTATACAGGAAAAAACTTCTCAGCATTATCTCTGTGGTAGAAAAAAACCCCCCCAACAAACTATTGATTTTTTATGGTCACTTTTCTCTTGGATTCTTTTAAGATGGTGACACTTGCTTTGTGTCAAATTTAAGGAGCATACTAGCATAGTATGACTATGTTATGAGACAGATTGGAAAAGAGTTCTGCAGAGTAATTACAGCCAGAATGCATAAGGCAGGAAAGCAAAGCAGACTTTATTCAAAAAACAGAGATAGCTGAAGATCCTTTTGTTTCCTCTTAACAAGGTTTGTTGCCCAACTGTCTCCAACCACAATTTTGGTTTGAGCGTAAATGGTAGTTCACTTTTCAAAGGATCAAGCTTACTTTTGAGGGAAAAGTGTCATATAAGTCACTCAAGGAAAGCAAGGTGAAAGGCAGAATGCCTCTGTGAGAGGGGATCACTTAATAAGGAAAGCAGTTCATGAAAGAAAGAGGGCATTTTATAACCATAACTCCAAAAATAAACATACATGGTAGCATGAGTGAAGTTTTAATAGGTTAGATATTTCTTTGTCTCTGATGTGACATTTCTAGGCTTTCTATACAACAATTCAGAGGAAAAAAAAAAAGCACTGCACTACATAAGAGAGAGTCTTCATAATAATCATGTAAGTGAAGTGGAAGGATTCCTGCAGAAATCTGAAGCTCAGGTAACTTAGGGTTGGAACTGTGCATGCCGCCTTGCACTCCCTAGTGATAATACGTAACATGGGAATTATTACTGAAGACCCGATTTTATTTCTTAAATAAAATCTTATTATGTCATGTGAAGTCCAAATTCCAGAGTTTTAGAAAATTCTAATGTGGAGTCTGTTAAATGATGTGTAAATGCCGGGACTAGTCTATCACAAATTGATTTCTAATTCTGTATATCCAAATTAAGTTAACATATATTTAGATTTAAATATTCATGAACAGAGAGAGCCCAAATCAGAGATTCATTTTTTGAATCTCTGGTCTAGGTTTCATGTTGTGTTCTGGCTTTCATCCAAACTCTGTGGCTGAATATTTATCCAGTGTATCTGAGAACGCTTTTTCACACTCTGTGTGAAGTGGCACCTACTGACAATTCCTATATCATATGCACAATGTGATGCCAAGTTCCTTGTGAATATCTTTTAAGGCTTATATGATCTTTTATTTAATTTTCTGAGATCCCTTGAAATCATCTTTTGTCTTGCATTTTGATTTCTGCACAGTCAATTCTGGCTCCTGTTTAATGTTTTTTCTTTATGTGGCTGATTGTTTCAACAATTCCTGTTCCATGGTTTAATTTAAATATGAAGAATCTTTGCCTCTGTTCCTCAGATCTAATTCCAATTCATGATGCGGTTGAAAACAAAAGCTATAATGCCCCAAGTGTAAAGCAGATAAAGAAATATGAACACTGAAATGATTTAGGTTAAACAATCTTTATATAAGCGTTTTGCTGTGGCTTGAGTTGTGCCATTATTCATATCCTTTGTGATGCTAGCAATCGTGTTGTGAGACCATAATGGATTTACCTAATAAGTAAAGCATCACATTCTAAAGAAAAGGCATAAGACTTTAAAACTTTATAAAGGAAAAGGGTACTTTTAAAACCATTATGAGAAAAAGCTATGCCATCATTGTATTAAGGATCCCGTAGTTGAGGTAAATTATTTTGAAATATTGCATGTATTTTGTGCCTAATTCATTTACAAAGTGTGCCTGATGAAAGGAAGATCATTAGATTTCTGCTCCACAGCCCATGGAAATTCTGCAGTGTTTCCTAGTATGCAGCGTATTCTCTACACACTCATCCCAGACATGAATGCCCTTGTTACTTACTCAAGATTTGTAATGCTAGCTAAGATACAGCAACCCATTAATCAAAGATGTCTTTCATGCTTAGGATAATGCAGGTCTAGCTGGAGCTTTAATCTGATAAATTTCAACCAGAATTTACATTTTTTCCCTCTAAACTCTGCAAAGGAGAAAAAGCTTAGTAGGTTTTCAAAAGCACAATAGGAAATTTTCATAGCTGTAGGTGTTCATGAAGCTAAAATAGAGTAAATTTGTGTGAGTTATCTGTATATTCTACAATGCTGTAAGCAGTCAGACACTCTAGGACGTAAACTCGCAGTGTGAATTTATTCCTTCATAATTTCTTTTTGTCATAAGAGAAACCATATAACTCTCATTCATTCTCTCTTCTGTAATTTCAATATGTAACATTAGAGGAACAGGTATAGATAGAAAAAAGAAAACACAGTTTTCTGTTGCATATGAACATATATTCACTTTGATATGATTTCTATCAAAGTATCCATAGAATAAGGGAGAAGAGAAAAATAGAGAAGAAACACAGAACAGATTTGATCAGATGGATTTGAAATTAGGCAGCTAATGAGCATTTTAATTTTATATGCAAATACAGCTGGAATGCTTGGAGCTCTGCCTGGGAATATATGATGAATCAGTTGAGAGTTTATGGATCAGGATTATCAGGCAGACTAACATGGATGGTATTGCAATGTCTTTTACAGATTGCCTGGTCAAGAAAATTAAGTTGATGAAGTTTAGTTAACTCAAAGAAGCCTTTTATTCACTGTCAGTGGTTATTAGGGGAGTCTTTTATAACCCTGATATCTCTGGAGGCACAACAGAGCAGACACAAGTGATCAGGAAATTTTTGGAGTATATTGGTAGCAGCACAAGGAGCTGATGAAGGCAGAAGTTCTGCTTGACCTCACACTTACAAAACAAGGAATAACTGACATTAGGATGCATAAAGCCAAGAGGGAGTTGATGTTATTGCAAAACCACTCTTGGTTAACTTCAACAGGTCATGGAGCTCCGGGGAGGTTCCTGAGGATCAGAAGAAAACAAATGTCACTGCTATTTTCAAGGTCAAAACCAAGGTTCTGGAAAACTATAGCTCTCAATCTATAGTTTGTCACGCTCCCCCTAATCTCTTCAAAAAGATGAAGAAAATAATCCTGGAAAACATTTCCAAATATATGAAGGACAAGGAGGTGATTGGGAGGAGTCAGCATGGATTTATGAAGAGGACATTATGTTTAATGAATGAGATATTTCTCTGTGATGAGATGACTGGTGTGGCAAAAGATGGATGAGGATTTGATGTTATTTATCTCATCTTTAGAAGGATTTTATTGCAGTATCCCATAAAAGCCTCATAGAGAAACAGCTGGATATGTGGCCAGATACGGAGATTGAAAACTGGATTGAACTGGTTGTGACAATAGCATGAAGTCCAACTGCTTGAACTTGCTAATTACCAGTAATAGCCCACTACCCCTGGAAGCCAGTTTGTAAGTCTGTACCCCAGGTGTCAGTACTGGCCCCTTTACTGTTTAACATCTTCACCAATGAGCTGGGTGACATGAGAGAGCACATGCTCACTACATTTGCTGTAATGAGAAATTGGGAGGAGTGGCTGATGTGTCAGTGTTGTGTTGCCATTTAGATGATTCTATCAACATGGCTGGAGAAAGGAGCAAACAGCAATCTCATGAAGCTCAGTGACGAGAACTGCTAAATCCTGCAGCTGAGGTGGAAAATCCCTTTACATTACTGCAGGCTGAAGGACAGACGACTGGAAAGCAGCCTTACAGGAAATGACTTGACAATCCTGGTGGCCAAACTGAACATGAACCAATAATACGCCCTCACAGAAAAAGGTGAGCAGCACCCTTGGTTTCACTAGTGAGAACATTGCCTGCAGACTGAGGGAGGCAATCCTTCTCCTCTGCTTAGCACTGCTGAGACACACCTGCAGAGCTGTGCCCAGCTCTTGACTCCCCAGCACATGAGAGAGAGAGGCATATTGGAGCATGTCCAGCAAAAGGCCAGGAAGATGATTAAGGGCTTGGAGATCTGATGTAACAAGAAGAAATATGTCAATGTTTATCCAGGAAAAAGCCTAGGGGAATCTTATAAATGCTTTAAATTGCTGTAATTAATGCTTCAACACAACTATATATGTAACATGTCAGGCTCCTGTATAGTATTTCAAATACAAAGAAGTAAAGATATATAGATGAAAATTACACCACAGAGCACACAGGCTGGAATCTGTTTTCTACAAATTGGGACTGGAAAGAGACCACAAGTGGAAAAAAGGAGGAGACAGCTAGATGTTTTCAGTGAAATGAATGCTGGCTGGTTCTGTTGCCGGGGCTGGTGAAGGTAAGTATGGAGAGTTGGCTGAAAATGCCTGTTTTTACACAGCTGGAAACTTTGTGGTCCAAGACTGATGGGCATATGGTGGTAGAATTACTCACCAAGTCCAACACTGGTGGCATGATCCTGTAAAAGGCTCAATAGCAGGAGTGAGTTGAGTGGAATTTAGGGTTTTTACAGCTGTTTTTAGAACTGTTTGCATATTTTGAAGCATATTTGACTGAAGTGACTGAAGTGCTTCAGCCAAACTCCAAAAAACACGTTTGTGGATCCTGACAGGTCCACAGTCTTTGACTTGGTGCTAAATGGTTGAGGCTTATTAGAAACACTAATGCTTCTGGACAGGAGCTGCAAAGGAAGTGGTTTTCATTTAAATAACGCTACTTAGATTGCAGGTACTGAGGCTGGGTTTATCTGCCTTAATGATAGTTTGACATCCACATACCTTCTATGTTTTTTTTGAAGCTACAACCTAAGATTTCTGAAGTATATGAATAGCTAAATATGCACCCTAATTTTCATGATTATTTGCACCTGGATCTATGGTACTGTCTTTTTCTTCCACTTAGGCCAGTATTAAGTTCTGTTTTTCAGTTATTTTCATCTGAGCCTTCAAACTCAGAAATGTTTTGATCCAATAAATCCCCCTGGAATGACTTTTATCTATCCACGTTGCACTGTTGCAGTGTGTTCCTAATTTGGTGCTTTTAAGGAGCTACCAACTAAATCTCTTCCGTCTCCTCACCGGACAGCTCTCCTCCCCTGCTCTTTGGGAATGTGCATTCTGTGTAATCAGAACTTCCATCACTAGCAGGCCTGACAAACAGTCCATGTGTGATCTTCACTCAGGCTGGCAGCAAGGAAAACAACAAGGAGAACATCATATTGTAAGAAGTTGTTTCATTAAACGTGTTATTTTCAAGTAGAGTGTATGAACTGTATTAAAAAAAAGTATTTACAATTTTTAGTGATAACACTTTATTTTGTCAGCTGACTACCCTATGAATAAGTATGAAATGGTTAATTTCTATGTTGCTGATAAATTTATTGCCAGTCAATTGGAAATTGGAACACACAGAAGACACAACTTTTATTGGTTTGAATGTCATGTTCTTTCTTTTAAAATCTCTTTGTACATTCCTCTCTGCAAAACACTTTTTTTGTTTAGTAAAATCCTTTAGGTTTTTGTTTTTGTCACTAAACTCTTGACTACTAGGTCTCTTTCCACCTAACCAGGTTGCATACCCTTCACTCTCCTGCACTGAAATGCCTAATGCATCTGGATTTTCCAGGTCAACACTCTTTTGCCACTGTAGTCTAAATCCTCTTCCAAAGCCAATTGTTCAACTCTTTGCTGACTTCATTGCCAAACTTTTTGCTGTTTTTTTGAAATCCATCACATTCTTTGAATTTATTATTCTTTCACTTGGCCTGGGGAAAGGAAAAAAAAAGAAAAAACAAAAGGAAGCAAGAAGTAGAGGACCTTTAGAGTTTAAGCTTTTAAGAGGTTCTTAGTGGGGCAGAGAAAAGAAGAGTGAGAGGCAAAAAAAGCCTCAAAGCATCTGCTACTCATTGCTGCCCATGAAACTCCATGTTGCAGTAATGGGCTTTAAATCAGGACCAGCTGTAAACCCCTGGTTCTTCCCTTAGGGAGCCACCAGGCAGATGGCTGTGTATCCATGAATAAGCAGGGTGGAGGACAGAAGAAATAGGGCTCAGATTTGAACCTGAGAAGTGTGGTAACACAGACTCTTTT
>VYZT01024487.1:0-10321 GCA_013400735.1 Pomatostomus ruficeps | reverse complement strand
CAGTCTTGAACAATAACCCGATTGTCTTGTGTTCCTTATTGCATATATTTGTGAGAAGTACTTCCTAAGCTGCTTGAAAGGAAATGCAGGGAGGATGGGTGTTACAGGCTTTTTTATCCATAATATTCGCCTTTTGAACACTAGTTTTTCAGGTTTTCATTAATGAAAGAGAAAAGAATGAATAAAGTAACCTTGTAAAAAATAATTTTTCAATTTTTGAAAGAAGTGGGAAGTGCATTCTGAAAAATTCTGGCTGTCCAGAAATCCAGTTCCGTTTCAGTGGCCGTCTCTGATCCACAACTTTCCAGTTTTGCTTAAGGATGTGAAGTTATTGACAGTCCTACACATCCATGAAAGGATAAGTAAATGAATTGTTATTAAGGAGCGTTGAAAGAAGAGATTGTTGTTGAAGAGTTAGGAAAATGTTAATGTCAGGATTGACAAGGAGGTAATTATACTTCAGTAGCTTCGTATTCAATTGATGTTTACTGGCAGGAAATCTGGAAAGTATTTCAGATGCCTATAGCCTGCCTCTTCCTTATTTACATTTTCTGTCTCTTCTCTGTGCTCTGGTCCTGTTTGTCCCTTTCATCTATGCACACTTGTGAGGGGAGGGGTGTGTTTAGAAAGCTGCAACCCTCTTTCTCCTTTCACTGGATGTAAAAAGATTTTATTCATTCCAATTAGAACTGAATTCAGTTTGCTGGAATTCATTATTAATTATGAAAACTGTATGGGCCCTATTCTTACATTTTATGTACTTTCTGTGCCTTTGGTTACCTATGTCAGGGTCAAGGGGACAGTTCTCTATTTAAATTATGAGATGCTGGGGTCCTCTCCCCTCAAATTCTCCAGTATTTTTAAGGCACTTCTCAGAAAACTGCAAGCACTGGGCTTTTTTCCCACAAGGAGCTAGAAACAGCAGAGAGAGGAATGACTGGGGGCTCAGTGTGATGGATTTGGGTTTATTTAGTGATTAAAATATTTCAAAGCTGAAGTTTACCATGATCGGAAAGTTGCATGTTCCATCCGGTGAAAAGCTAGAAGCTCTGATACCTCAAGAATCTTCCCACGTCCTATCCCTGTGTGCCCAGGAATTCATGCCATTACCTAGTAAGAAGAACATCTTTGTAGCATTGTGTGAATGAAAAGGGTTTTTTTTCCAGAGCCATCTACATACTCCTCTCTTAGAGGTTTTGAGGCCTTGCAGCTGTAAGATGTGTTTGGGCCAGCACCAATAGCAAAGGAATTGGAGATATTTTTATATATTTAACATCAATACTGCCAGCCTATTTATGGATGAATTACAGCAGTTGACTCTTGCTTCTGAAGTGGCTGGGCTGAGGATGCAGGTAATTGTCTCACTGTTTAGTGCACCAAGAAAAGGATGTACTTGTGGTGGTACAACAGTCCTTTCTGGGAATCTAAGGGGNCAGGAGAGGCCTAAAAGGTCCAAAATGTTTGAAAGCTGCAGAACAATTCCTGCCAGCGACACCTTCCCTGGGCAGCTGCAGCTGGGAACGTTTCTGGTGAGGAGGGGGAAGGGCTGGTGTTATTGCTGTGCTTTCATCCAGCCTGTCACTCAAAAGCTCCTGCCTGTGCTATGGCAGAACCTGTTTTTTGTCTCAATGCAGAGCAGCTTCAGTTCCCTGCTTTAGTGATATGAGATCTTACCATTTTCCTCAGAGTGCCAAAAATGAGCAACATGGTTGGGTTTGGTATTTATTTGGTACCATCGCTGCAGAGACAATGGAGGTGAAGTTGTCTCAGTCCTGAGGCATTGCATCCTCTTTAGTGTGCATCTCCCGTGGCAGAGGTTGGCTCTTGCTGCATTAGGGCTGACAAACACAGGAGAGGACGTCCTTGGTCTTTAGGAACTGGGGAATGAAAAACAAATGCCGGACCATGCAGAGCACCTGCTATATCTGTCAATGGTGCCAGCAGCTCTCCATAACCAGTCTTAGTGAAACAATCAGCTGGCAATTTACCAACAGAAATAGCTGCAGTGCTAATTTTTAAAGGTGCTCAGCACCATCTGTTTTCATAGGACTCACCTTACTGAAGAGAAGGTTAAGTGGCTCTTTAATCATGGTCTGTAAGTACCCACTGAGGGATAAGATGTCTGGAGCAAAGGACTCTTTAAGCTAGCAGGCAAAGCCACAGGATCCAGTGGCTGAGAGTTGAAGTCAGCAAAGATCAAAGAGGAAATGCAAAGTGTATTTTTAAGAGAGGGTAATTAGTCCTTGGAACAACTTGCTGGTGGATGTGGTGAAGCTGTCTATCACTTCAACTGTTTAAATTGCATCTTATGCTCTGTTGCCATCACAAGTAGTTGGGCTAGACAGAGTGGCTTGGCAGGGAGGAACAGTGTGACCCGCCTGATGCGGGAGATCACCTGAGATGGTAATGTAACACTTCCATCTGTAAAGCAATCCACCTGGAGTCCAGGATGCTTCACAGAACCCAATGTGAGAGGAGGACTCCTTACAGCACTTCTCCAACTTTCACAATTGGTTTTCTTTCCCTGGTGAGCTGAAAAGCCTCTGTGTACAGAAGACACATAAGCCCCATGGAGGGACAGTTACATTACCAAGCTGGGGATAAAAATTTAATCCCTGATCTGTGTCAAGCAGAGCAAGCTTTTTCATCAAAAGTTGCAGAATTAGACAATGTATAGGATTGAGTCCAGTCCACCCCATCTTCTTTGCAACTCATCTGTTTACTCAAACACTTTAGGTCTATCCCTGAAAGCTAGTTTGAAAAAGTCTATCTCTGTGAAATTATTCGGCTCCAATTAAATGTACTCTTTTAATTAGAATTTTCTATTAGATCATGCACTCAGGACCTGTGAAAGTCGGCTTTGGGCAAACAGGAAATGAAACAATTCCATCATGGTTCAGGCTCAAAGAAGTTTTGCTGTTGCATTAAAGCAATAATGCCACTCTTCAAGTGGAGAATTAACCATGGCAATCTTCTTGAGGGGCAGGGGGAGATGGTTTGTTGTGGATTCCAGAGAGAGAGGCCAGCTGGGGCAGGCAGTGAAAGTTCTTTCAGTTGCAGGGTGCACTGTGAATAAAGATGCTGAGGATCACGGGAGAGAGGCAGTAGAGAGGGAAGGGCAAGTGTTGCTCTTGCTGCCCAGGCAAGCTCCCCAGCTGGGATCACTGGATATGGCTCTGCCACAGATGGGATCAGATCTGTGTGTGCAGCACTTGTGTCCATCCAGGAAACAGAGCCAGAGGCTGAGAAGAGAAAGAAAGGCCAAGATCGTACCTTCCTGCTCCCAGGTTATGGGATGCTCTACACTAAATTAATGATGAGATGTGATTGTTGACCTCCACGTTAAGTGCTTAGGCTTGTGTGTGTTGTTCTGTAGGGTGTTTGTAGGAGATGGTTGCCTAGACATGGGTTTTGGTTTATTTGATATGTTTTAGATTGCTTTCCTGATGCAGAGAAAACATCCAAAATCTGAACTCTCTGAACCCATAGCAGGAAGGATGATTTCTGCTTGCAGCATGAGTATTTATTAGCTTTCCTGTGATGACAGTGATCACTCTACAGATACACCCTTTTTCTGATGGATATACCCTTTTTCTGATGGTGAAGCACTGTGTTTGTCCCCATACCTGAAATCTTGGTTCACATGGCTGCCACTTCAATCAGATCCACTTGGTGGGTCAGCATTGCCCAGGCTCTAGTAATACATCAGGCACACAAGGCACTCCCACTCCCCCAAAAAGTGATGTAAGGATGGGGAGAGAAGTTAAAACTCAATTTCAAGACAGGTTGAAAAGGAAAAGAAGAGTCTGTCTGGGGTCCTCAGAATTTCGAGCCTGTCAGTCACTGCTGTTTGCTGCCCATGGAGGGCTTAGCTTCACAGGAAAAGCTTTTCCTTATCAGTGTTGCCACAGAGCACAGGGGTTTGCTTTAAAGCTTCTAAAGAAAGTCAAGAGGTTTTAGAGATGTAAGCTTTCCCTAGAATCCACTGTCACTTGTATGTTTCACTGTTAATACTAATAAGTTAATACTTCATATGCCTGGAAACAAATGCTTTTTCATTAATACTGAGAAGGTCTGGAGGCTATTCGATTTGTATGCTTGCTTGATGAAATTACAGTATATCGGTGGTCAAAAGGATGTTACATGGTAATTTACACGACAGGGCAAACGAGAGCAGTTTTAGCTGACACGCCTGGTAAAATGTTCAGCAGTTACAATATTCTTAGTTCTTAATTTGTCTCTGAGGTATTACATGAGTTTTGATTTTGCACAGGCAGTTTTGAAGTAAAAAGTTTAGATTTAGCCTTTTGAATCATTTGGTATGCGACTTTTTTTCCTGCATATTTTAAGCCTGTCTGAAACCATCTGTAAACTTTAAAAAACAATTTAGAAACTTGATGTGGAAGGAAAGTATAACCCTCAATATGTGGATGATTTTGGACATTAACTTTTGATCCAAGATTTGTCCTGTGATATTCAGAAAAGAGTCATGGATGTCCATGCATCACAAGAAAACTCTGTTGTGGTTTCTATGTCTAGTTTGAGCTAATTTTTGCCAAATCTGGCTTTTTTGTTTTGTTTTACGAAGAGCCATATTACTTAGCAGCACACTGCTTTGCCTCCTTGTTGAACACAGTCTGACCTTATAGAATAAGATGTGACAAGTGTAGGAAGGTGCAGCAATCACAGAAGATCAAAACAAGTACCTTCAAGGCTCGGACTGGAAGTCCCCAAAGAGGTCTGCAGTTTTTCTGTCCCTCTTTCACAAACAAATATTGGAATAAATTGTCCAAATAAAGTTTGCCAAGGGGAAGGGGGCATGTTCTTCATATTGAAAGAAGAAGAATATGCACTCAATTGCAATTGGGTAACCACAAGTAATTTAGACTAGCATCTGGCATTTTATATCTGTGGGCTTCATCTGCAGCTATTATCATCAGGGGATTGGGGTGGAGAGGGAAGGAGGGAGAAAGGACTAGACTTGATTGGTTTCTGTGTTTTGGCTAAGACAATTTAAACTTTGTGGGAGTCATCTGCTTTACTTCACAGAAACAAAAAGCAGATGGGGAAGAGGATATAAACCAGAGAACAGTTAAAGTGGGAGGTTAACAGGAATAGCTGTGTCTGCTATTGAGATACCTGCATATTTATTTGAATAATATAATATACAGTTAAAAAAATGAGGTGTAATAAGATTTGTATTCATTAGCAATAATGCATTTGTAATTGTTCTATTATTGTCTTTGTACCATATTAACAGAAAAACATTTATATTTGCTGACGTACAGTGGAAAAAAAAAAGCTGGATCAGCAGTAATAGGATAAGTGGATCTGTTTTGAAATATACGAAAAATATCATAACACTGCCAGTAGCATCATTTAAATGGATGTTTCCATTTTAAAGCTGACCGGGTGAGAGTTGCTTCTGCCAGCAGAAGCTTGAGCAGACTTAACCCCTTCCCTGCGAGACTTGTAGCTGGAATTGCTTTGCCCACATGCCCTGTGCCAGCCCTATCAAAATTGTGAAGTGAACAGTGGGGGTGAACTATAGGGGCTGCTGGCAAAAGCTTTGCTGACCTTATTTCAGCAAGAATATTTCTCTGGGAAAGAGAGAGAGAAAAGTAGTTCTAACCCTTTCTGTATCACAAGACCAAGCTGCTGTTCAGATGCATCTTTAACGACACGAGTTAATTGAGAAGAAAGCAGCTACAGTCATGCTCTCTTCTGATGCCAGGCCAAGTACAGCATTGGAGTGACTCAAAGCAAACTGCCAGTGTGGTCATAATTCAGGTTTGGATAATTTGCACATTCATTGGAGAAAGATCTTTGAATCTCAGCTGTAAAGCCCTGGGTATTCTTGCAGCTTTAAATACAATTTGAAGGAGCTCAGAACATCAGGGTTTCGCAAACAGTGAAATAGCCAGTGTCAGGTAGTTTGTGTAAACAAATACTAGGGGTTTTTCTCCTGGGTAGGTGATATGTAATGTTGCTATTCCTGGAAGTGTCCAAGGTCAGGCTGGATGGGACTTTGAGCAACCTGGTCTAGCTCCCCATCATGAGATGCTTGTACTCTTCATCACAAACTTTCTAGGCTATTTATTCCATAAACCCTGCAAGTTTATGGCCTCAAACCCAGGCTTGCATCAAAGGCGGGGCTGAGGTGAGACTTAGCCACCTCCAGCCCCATACAACACTGTCACCTCTCTGCCAAGCCCAGTACAGGTTTTACCTGCAGTGGTTAAACCTTTCCAGTGCCCTGGGCTGCTCAAGTCACACAGACATTTTAGCAGTCTGATGTTTGATTAGTGTTTCTGCAGAACTGTAATGGGAAACATTTCATGTCAACTTCTTGCATTATGTTTGCTCAGTCATATGCAACAAGGCTTTGGGGAAGAAAAATTTTGTGTGTCTTTGTAATAACTGCATGTTTGTGTGTGTGATGAAGGATGAAAACACATGCTGAGGCAAGCACTCGGGCACACACGCATGCGTAGGCATGGCTGGGTGTGTGTATATGCACACATATCCTTTCTTTTATGTTCTGATATCATCATGATATTTTTTGTAGACATACTTACATAGTTCTGGACTACATATTTTCTTTTTGCTAATGTTCTAACCATATTTATAAATGTAGCCACTGAAGTATGTTTTCAAATGACATATAAGTAGTTATTTGTGTGTCTACAAGCATTTTATGTGCCTGACTACTTTAATGACACTACTCCAAATATATGTGCTTGGCTATTTCTTTGCAAGAAATGTAAGGAGTTAAAAAATGAATTTAAGAATCTTCTGGTGTTAGAAATGTATTGTTTTTTTTCCCAATAGTCCCACTGACTTCAGTCAACAATTTCAATGCGAACATTCAGTCCCCATGTTAATTGTGGGAATTAAATATAAATATAGCACAAAAGCATTTAATTCTNTATTTGCTACTATGGAAATACTGTTTTTTCTGGCAGATAATAAAACTGAAATGTTTCAAGATGAAACATTTCAGAGCTATGGGCAACTTTGGAAAAAGCAACCAAATTTCTTTCTATTCTTTGCAAACTTGACAGTGTTAAATGTGAATAATAATAACAATAATAATAAATGCTATTATTCTGCTTTGACAGGATATGCAACTTGTGTGCATTTCCTTGGTCAAAGACATGTTTATTGGTTGGTACTAATTTCATTTACATTGTAACAGCTAAATTATAAACCTAGGACACTATTCACGTTAATTATGTCTCAGGTCAAGCCCCAGTGTGGGTAGGAATTGTCACGATGATGGTCACAAGTAGAGTTTATGCTTTCTGCCTTAAATTTTTGTTGGACTCTGTCTGTGCTAGGAACCTAAAATTTATTGCTGAATTACACCTGTGTAGTGATAAAAATGGACTCTGTACCTGTGGATTTTTTAAAGCCAAGAGCCACCTGCACCATGGAAAGGAAACTGAGAGTCAAATGGAAAAATCCCACAAGTCTGAGGTGCAAGAAGGAAGCAAAATGTTGTCAAGAAGTGAGATGGGCTGATTTCTGATTAATTTTTTAAATTTTATTTTCTCTATGAATTACATGGAAGGTAGTACTTTACTAGACCTGGCAACTCAGAAAATGATTTTGCAGTAGAAAAAAAGGGCTACATTTACTGAGTATGGGTGAAAAGACCGTTGTTAAATTAATCTAATTCTGCACAACACAGAGTTCATTCTCTTTCAGAAGAATTTTAGAAACTGGCTGGATTTCAAGCAATGTTTTAATGCAACTTTTTGGCTGCCTGCCTCCTTGGAAAGTCAAGGGCCTCTGCTCAATAACTGAGTATAAATACAGTCAGTGCAGTAGGCCTTTGTTTCAGTCATGCAGAACCTATTTCGAGTTTGATGGTATCACTATTGCATATTTTTAATTTAAACTGTTGTGAGAAATACTGACGTAAATCCTCATTATTATTCTGTTTTTCCCCTGTAAGATTATGGTGCTGTCTGATTTTGTTTGATATTGCTGTGATCACCAGCATGAATATTCAAACATAGCTGTATCCCCAATTTTGGGAATTGGGATAAGAACTACCTTTCGATGATTAAAACCAGAGTACCAGAGAGTACCAGTGAATTCATTAGCTTGTTAATGAAATGCTTCTGCTAATGCCAGTTGTTATAAAGATTTAATAGGTTTTACACAGGGCTATGGCATCACCCCAGCAGCCCTCACTGCCCTTACTGAATGTAAATATTCATCTTGGCAAATAGGCCAAGATGTTTATTCCATAGTGATGATTTCCTCTGCTGCCCAACAAAAAGAAGTGAACCTCTAGTGTATGTTAAACACACCCTTCAAAACAACATTTTTAAAATAACAAGTGTTCCTTGGAAGTCTGGTTTTCTTCCTCCTTAAAATTAACAATTCCCATTAAGAAGGCATGTATTTTATAAAGAGATTCTTTTAATCAGTAATTCTTTCTGTCAGTGACCCTTGTACAGAGAGTTAGATGCTGAAAAAAGATGCCAGCATAGTGGAATTGTAGTCACAAAAAGTGAAATAACTCATAATGTGTCTATAAAGTTTGTGTTTGGAAAATTCATCCTTCTGCCCCTAACGAGTACCTGACTCCCAGGAAGAGGGCAAAACTCCTAAATAGTGAATTTAGAAAATTAATGCAGTCATAGGGAGAGGAAAGTTTCTTTTTCCAGCAAGGGTCAGATTTTGAAATCCATCCACGGCTTTTGCTCAGCCTTGCATTTGAAATGGTTATCTGAGGTTTATCTTGGTGACCTCTTCCAGCCCCTTCAATCTTACAGGTATCGCGGGAAGAATTTCAAATACAGCTCTGCAATACCATTGCTATTCAGGGAAATACGGCTTTTTCCAGTCTCCTGTATTTAAAGGGTGATGCTGAAACAAAAGCAAGAGCAAAGGACGCAATCTGTTTGCTGTGTCACTGTTTTGAGGATATTTTTTCTGGTCTGTGTGTTTTCAGAGAGCCCCTGAGGGGCTTGGGGGATAGATGTGTTCAGTGATCTGTCCCAGGGAGGAGCACAGCACACTGAACACTTTACCCATTTTTTTTAAGTTGGGATTGGACTAGATGGGTTAATTTTCCTTCATGTATCTATAGCCATGAACGTAAGTCTGGTCCTTAACTGATTCATAGCTCTTTTATGTACTGTTGTGATCTCAGCTCTTTCATTTATGAGATAAGGTGCTAGAAATTAGTAGCAATATTTAGCACAAGTGATGACAGCTACAATGCTTTAATATCAAAACATCTCACTTCCTTTGGTCCTCCATGCCTACCACATGTTTGATGTATTGTCTTATTTGATTTTGCCACATAACAAACCTGGAATTTTAGAACTGTTGCATGGTTATAAGTAGTTGAGTCTTATGTTCACCTTTGGTTCATCTTCCTTTTTAAACCAATCTTACTGTGTCTGTTCAGGGCAGATCTGGTTATTCCCTCTACTTTTTAATGCTTATATGGTAGTTAATGTGTTTTTGTCACCTCCTACTTCTTGCTCTTCACTCTGTAAATGTAATTTAAGCTGTGAAAATCCACCTGGAGCACTTTGCCATCCTAGTCACTTTAAATGGGTGTCACTCCCTGTTGGAAAGGTAAATTTCTGGGTGTTCTGTGTGCAGAGTGAGTAGTTAAATATTTGAATGTTCTCAATATTTAATCAATTAGGCTTTTCAAAGGCACACAAAAAAACTGGCAATCCTCTTGTTTGTTTATTAGTAGTAGGCTCAGGTAGGGTGATTATATGTTGTGTCACTAGCAGCCTGAAAGAAATATTTGGGAAGACTCTGAAATGTAAATTTGGTAAATATAGGAAAGAATTTGCAAGCAAGGGCAGATTAAAGGGACTTTGTTTTACTCATTAGTTTATGTTCCTTCAGGAGATCAGCTACAAATCCCCTGAAAAGCTCAAGAGTCCACTTGCAGGCTCTATGCACTTGAAATTGCGTTGAGTTTTGCCTTCACTTTTCCCTCGAATACCAAACTAATTGAAAAGAAATGTGTGTCTGCTTTGTGCGTGCTGCTGGGTCATAGACAATGTTACAAGGAGTGTGCAAATCTAACTTTTCAGCTGTCTTTCAATATTGTTGTTCTGTAAGGAAAACATGGCCCAAACTACCCTGGCTCACTAGGGCCAGGGCGCTGGGTAGACTGTGTGGGGCAGTATATTGCTCTGACTTTGAGTAGTAAAAACCAAGGAAAATACTCACTGATGGCAGTTTCATGGATGGACTCAGTTGCCATGGGCAGTTTTAGGCACCACAAGATAAGAAAGATGTAAAGCTGTTAGCAAAGGAAGGCTACAAAGATGGT
>VYZT01024486.1:0-26092 GCA_013400735.1 Pomatostomus ruficeps | reverse complement strand
CCTAAATTGATACAAAACAATGAAAACCATAATAATATGATGTAACAAAATATTCAGTCCAGACTCAAATAAAATATTAGGATTTGACTCCAGCTAACAACATTTCGGTAAAAGAAATCTTCTCCTGACACAAAACAAAGAACTATCTATGTTTTTAACAACATGCCTGCCCTCCCTTCCACCTGATATGAAAGTATGCCGTCCATTCATTGGAACTACCATTCCAGTTGCAATGAAAGAGGCTTCTGGGCATCCTTTATCAGAAGTCCCAAGACAATATTTTAGGTTCAGCAGTTAGATGGTTATATGCTGTACAACATGTGAGCAGATGCCAGTGGCAGTATCAGGAAAAAGTTCTGCCTTCAAGCTGGTTTATATCCATGTACCCATTGCTTTTTTTTCTTCTTTACATTTCTCAGCACTATGATGGACAAGATTAACATCTTTCTCCTCCCTCTGAATAGGGGTTAAAAAAAATTGTTAAAAAAACACTTGCAATGTAAAAAGTATTTTTTAAGCGTTTCATTGTTTGTTCTGCTTAGTGTTTACTAGAGTCAGCAATGATAAGGCACATACCGTAGAGGAAATGCAAAGCAGAAAAAAAATTCCTTCTCAGTGAACCAAGCTAAACCAGTGGTTTTTATTTCGAAGTCTTTGTGTAATTGTTTGTAGCTGGAAAAAGAGAGAGAGATCTCTGTGTCCACGTTAATACGACATTTTATAAGTATAGTGCATGCAGCTTCCACCTGTAGATGACTAATGGTCTGAATTCAGTGAGGTTGTCCTCACCTGCAAGCATGTAACTTGGAAGATTAATCAGGCCTATTCATGTCTTCCTCAAGGCTAAGTCAGGAACTGTTCACAACACTGAATGTGTCAGTGCTGTCCTTAAACATGTTTTTACTGTGACACAAAAAGCCAGTGTTTAAAACCTGTCATTTCTGCAAATCTGACATTCAACAATCTGTACCAATTCACAGCATGTTGGCTTGTGCTGCTCCTCTCAGTTCTTTCCCCCTTCTGTCTCCCACACCTCCAGTGTGCCTGGAGTTAGTGAGTTTACAACTTACCTGTCAGCTGCCACTGAAGAAGTGCCTTGGCAAATAATCAGCCCTGCCTTTCAGCTTTGAAAGGAATATGCTCATTTTCAAGTTCTTGCTATTTCCTAAAAATCTATGACATCTTAGAAGAACAGTGCTGGCCTGGAGCTCATGTGCTGGTCTCAGCAGAGTCCAGCTCGTGGTCACACTTGTATTCTCCCATGCTTTGACTGAGGTTACTCTGAGTTTATACCCATTCCACTTCTTTGCTTTTTTAAAAACATTGGCTTAGTCATCCCAGGAGACCTTGGGCTTTGCATGATGTGGAGGAGGAAATGGACTAATAGAGCTAATAGCTCCCTTGAAAGGGTAGAAACTTCTGCATGATCTTGATGAGGAAGGAATGAAAACAAACAGCAAAGCAAGGAATATTTTTGCAGTGCTGTCTGCTTCTCAATCACCGACATGCACAGGCTCACTGCATGTGAGCTCCCTGAGAAGACCTCCTCGCCCTTCCTAAGGGCTATCTGACTTGCCCATGGGTGACTTCCTCCTTCGTCACTCTGTACCATGGACTTTGAGGCACTGACAGCATTAAAAACTGGACATACTCCTGTGTTATTGTTTATATGGTTCTTTCCCTATCTCCTTCCAGAAGGTATTTTTATAACCTTCCTCTGTAACAGCCTGGCTTGCTAAACCAAGTTTTTTGCTTTCAGCTACAAAGTAATTTTGCACTTAAGGAAATGAAATAGAAGCTGCTAAGTTTTATGTCTTCGTTGTCTTACTGGCAGTAGGCCTAATGCAGTAAGTGAAATACATGTCATTAGCAAATGCCAGGATAGAAGTTTAAGACAATCCTTTGCACATCATGTCACTGATGGTAAGAGCTGTACAGAAGAGGACTGCAGTCATGTCATTAAGTGCTTGCCCTCAGAGAGAAAAAGAAGTCACACATCCTAGCACAGAAGGTCGCCCATCATTAAAAGCACAGCATTCAAACCATGCTGGGAAGGCAGGGAGACAGAGAGGCAGGCAATGAGTAAAATGGCGGTAAGAGGTGCCAGCGGATGTGATTTGGGAAGGAACAGAAGTGCCAGGGATGCACAGCATGGGCAGCCAGAAATGCTAGCAGGAAGCTGTAGCAAGCCTGTCTGAACAAGGGGAGAGAAGGTGAGGCTGGTTTTGATTGTTTTTGTATTCATGTCCTGCGTAGAGCACCTGCAAGCATTTTTGGCTGGTGATGGCTGAGGGCTACTTTTCAGGATTGACGGATGTATCTTGCCAATGGAATGTTTCTGGCACTGCAAAGGATACCAGCCTCGGGACTTTCCATGTGGTACAAAATCACTCAGCTTTATCTAGACACCTTTTCTCAGATATTTGAGCATTGTCTGGGAGCAAATCATTGGTGTTTTGTAGAGGTAAGGTAACAACATACTATCCTAAGAGGCACAGACAGAAGCGTTTTGCCCAGAGATATCGTGTCATGACTAACTCCCAAGTAGGCATGCAAATTACCAGCCCATTTTATCCCTGATTCCCTGTCCCTTGCTGTTTCTTGCCACTGAATAAAGCTATGATCAGTGCTAAGAGCTGCTGAAAGCAGTAACCTCATTGTTAATTCACATTAAAGAAGTGCTCCCTGGGTTAATTTAGCACCAGTAAGTCCCAGCACGTTAAGCTGCATTTCTTCTTGTGCAGTCTTGTCCTGTCCTCACAAGCATCGTTTTGTAGCTTGTGGCTGAGGGCCAGGTCCTGCTCCCAGATACTGCTGCATAGGTCTGCTCTACCCACAAAATTATCCAGCCTGCCTTTTCCTCCCTTGACTAGGCCTTAATTACTCATCTGGTTGTGTATTTTGTACGCTGCCATCCATTTTATGGTTTTTGTTTTACTTCAGGTTTCATGAAAACCTAGGGTGTCTTTTGAAAATGCAAACACAAAAACAACTTCTTTTTTCCCTTCTGTAGACACACTGTTGGTCTGATGTAATTCTACCACAATTTCTTCTTGACTAGTTCTTAATTAAATCAAGGTCAGAATAAATAATTTCACATACTGTGTGCACTACAGCAACACACTGAGGCAAGTTTATGTATTTTTTATGCCACAACAATCTCTTAACATCTAGTACAAATGACTCATTGCAGTTTCAGCAGGTTATTACTTTCCTGAAATACTAGTAAATTCTGTCTCTCTTCCTCACTTCCTACATACTGCTTTAAACTTCTGGCTATTTCCCATCAGTATAGAAATATTAAAGGAATAATGTTCATAGAAGCAGGAGTACTCTCTCACATCTAATACCACCCTGCTCCCTCGCTGTCCTTTTTTGGTAATATTTGGGTTAGGTACTGGATGTGAAACAAGCTGTCTGACAGAACAGTGCCTTGATGTTTGCACTGGTGGAAAATTCCAATTCCTCATTAGTTTATTTACTGTGTTTTACTGGGGTCTAATTGTGGGTTTAAATGCTGTGGTTATTTTTTATTACAGTAGTAAGAAAACGTCCTGCTGCTTGGAAATTACTGATTTTTTTTTCAGAAATAAAAAGTACTTTGAAACATCCAAATAAAAGCCTTAAGAGTAAACTAGTCATAAATCAACAGTCTGTTTTTCTCAGAAATGTTTCAAGGAGTGATTTACTCCTGATGTCACAACATCTCTTGCAATTCTTGCTGGAGACCCAGTTTTGCTGACACAGACTCGTTGTGTCAAACACAAAAGACTCTGTCTTAATTTAAGTGTGTTTTGAACCAGGCCCCAAGCAAAGAGAAAAAATTATGAAGAGAAGAGGATTACCATTCCAGCTATGCAATTGAAAACAATCTGACTATGCAGAAGAAGGGAAAGGACTGAAAAGGAAAAGAATAGCTTCCACTCTCCCAGGGTGTTCTGAAATGGAAAAGGAGAGGGGTGGGAGTGCAAACTAATGCTCTGCTTTACCTATCAAATTGGTTTCCTTATGCTTACATTCAAATTTTATAGCATTCTCTTTTTTCACTTTCATTTTGAGAGCTGCTAGGAGTTTTTACTATTCTCCTTCCTAAATTTAAAAGGCCACCCAGGCTGAGATAGGAGTGGGGTTATAAGATCACTCAGTGTCTGTGACAAACAGTCAAGAGGAAGAGGAGACTCAGGTGAAGCTGACTTACTTGAGGAAAAAAAGAAGAGTTTTGAAGTCTCCTGTTGAAGCTCTTATGAAGAAAAAAGAAGAAATTGTTTATGCTTTCTGATGTCAGGGGAGGGGAAAAATCCAAGACAGCTATTTTTGCCTCTAGGTCTCTTATTGAGCAAGAGAACGTGGGTTTCTATCCTTACAGTTAATATTATACAGAAAAAAAAGAGTTTTGAATAAAATGACTACCCAGGGATTTTCTCGTGCATATTCCACACAGCAGCAGTAGACACCCAGGGTGTTTTACAACGCATGCCCATGTACCCCCCTGGACATGGGGGGCCACCAAAACCCCACAGACTCTGTGACAGCCTCTCATCCTCTCCACAGTGACACGGAGCAGTGTTCTGAGGCTGTCAGCCAGCGAGGTCCCTGCAGAGGTGAGCAGCAGGGTCCCCAGGCAGGCCTGCAGGAGGAGATGGGTGCCCATCAGCTCGGCTCCCTGCAGGCATGGGCAGGTCCAGGCATGCCTGCAGAGATGCCCAGGTGTCTGTGGGATGTCTTTGCTGATATGTGGCTGCCGTGGGATTGCAGGCAGCTCCAGGAGTGAGCAGGTGGCAAACCAGCAGCAATCCTGCTCCAGGTGCTGCGTTTGGCCAAGTAACCCTACGTGAATTTGCTGGGTTAACAGCCTTTAACTGGCTAGGCAGCTTTCTGTGACTGTGATCAGAGGGCTTGAGTTTGCTCCACCCACACAGTTTGTAGGAGCAGAGACCCTGCTTTAAACCAGGTTTGAGTTTTGCTGCAGTTCTTGTGCTCTGGACTTCATTGTAGGGAAAGAGTTAGTGAGGATAGAAGGGACTTGGAGCATGAGTGCAGGATTGTTCCTTAACTGACAAGACAGCAGTTCTCAGAAGTAATACAGAACCAAGTAGACTTCATTTTGTAGCTGTTTACCTGTCTCTGTTGCCTGATAGATTGGGACCTTGATGGCAGAGACTAGTTCTTAATATAGATTTCAATATTTTCTAGCTGAAAAGAAGTACAATGCAAATAATAGGGTCAGAAATTAAGGCATTTAGTTCTTATTTTTGCAACAAATTTATCTGGAGATAGATTATGCCTGATGGAGCTAGTGTGCACTGAAGTCAATGTCACCCTGCCTTAGTTGCTCTGCACTCAAGCTATATTGATTTGAAATGCTTGCACATGGTGCAATTATTCCTTCCACTCCGAGTAGGGCATGCCCTGTGTCACTTTATCTTCCTACAGACTATTGCTTCGTTATTATGCTAGATTGCAGAACCATCATGACTGTTTCTTCATCATTCTTAATAGCTGATTAAGTAGTTTTATTTTTACATACCCCGGCAAGTCCTGTTTAGCAGGGCTGGGTGTTAGCTAATCCTGATGTAGCCACTTGGGTTTAACTTTTTTAATGAGAATGAAACACATCTGTTACATGAAGATAGTAAAACACTTTAGGAGTTCCAGCAGAAGATAAGATCCACCTACACTGTTGGCCTGTATCTATCAGGCAGCCATAGCTTGCTGTGCAATCAGTTTTTGTCTCAGTACTGAGCTGTTTGAAGATTCATGGTTAAATACAAACTTGATCATAGAGTTTACATTCCACAAGTGGCTCAAGCAATTTAAAATGAACTCGACCTGACATTTTAACCTCCTTACCAAGTTATGCAGACTGTTTGTACTGGCAGGGGGATCTAATAGATGGGGTAAAAAAAGGGAAAGGGGAGTCAATCATCTTATCTCAGCTGAATCACTGATTCACTGTGTGACCTATGCAAAGCCCTGAGTCTCTATTGCCTTACAGATTTTTTTTTAAATAAGAGTACTCTGAGACCGAGATATACCATTTGAGATGTGATTTTCTTGTTAAATTTATGTCTGCTTCCAGAAGAATTATCTAAACATGGAACATTTTATAAAATGCTAAAAACAACACGGAAATACTGGAAATAAATTATTAGCCAACTGTCAGTCTTCCCAAACATGAAGTGAGCTATTAGTACACAAACCTTACATTTAGGGTTGCCAGCAATTCTTGAAAGTCACTACAGTTTGCGTGGGTTTAGTCGTGACTTATATTTATATCAGTATTACCGGAATTCTCAAGGACTAAGACTTTCAGCCAGTTAATCTCAATTTAAGGTCACTTCCTCAGTGCTGAACCATGAAGATTTAGAGATTTGGGACACTTTGAGACCACTATCACCTGGCCATTCAACTAAGGCATGTCCAGCGCAATACCACTTGCCTTTCTGTTTGTCTCAAGAATCACAGTATGAAGAAAATGACTGAATCATTCTCTGTATGATAGAGGCAGTGCCATGGAGATACTAATGATGCATGAATTCTTCAAACTCTTTCAGACAGCAGCTGCCATTTTGTGTGCTGTTTCCCACCCAGAACACAAGGGAACAATTTACTGCTCAAGTGTTCTTTGCAAGAGCTCATTCTTGCCCTTGAATTGATATTGAGGTAACACACATTGAAAATGAAAAGACTGCCACCTAATCTATTGATCCTGATTGTGCCACAAGCCTAGAGCATTCCCTCAGCCGGCTGTTCAATATATAAGCCACATTTCTTTTAGTCAGACTACATTCCTTGAAAGTGTGGTACACATCTTGCCATTGGGTTGGAAAAGAAAACACGCCACGGGTATTATCAATATATGATAATAATGCACTTATAAGAAAAGAATGGTTGTAATATCAAGCATCACAATTGAAATAGTTCTTTCATTCTCCCTTACAAAAAACAGCAAGAAATAACATTTTACCCACCTTTTCCTCCTAAAACAATACCACATGGTGCATAGCCTGAAGCAAGGAAAAATCCTTTGCTTTCTTCATGTCAGTAGCAGTTGGGCTCCAGTGGAGATATGGAGTTGGTCTTGAAACCATACCTTCCACTAAGCATGCTGGCTTTTCAGTTCTCTGAGGGTTTCTAGGGGAAGATTGTCTGTACATGCAGCTCCACACCATCTCCCACAGGGCAGATCAGGCTGCCCTTACCAGGGAAGGGCTGGCTGTAGAAAACTGTAGCCCAGGTAAGGGAAGGGAGAAGATTACTTCAGAGCAAAATAACTGCTCAAACAGACTTTTCAGCAAAGGAAGAAAGCTCTGCAACCTCTGACCAGACAGAAGGAAAAAACAGAACTGTTACTTCAGACTCTGCACTTTATCGAGCCACAGATTTCTCTTTTAGAGTGTATGCACTTTGTTGGAATTCAGAAAACAAAAGGAAATGGCTTAGAAGTCGGGTAAGTCAGGTAAAGGTTGGTCCTGTGAGCATGGTGCTCAGGTATCCACTGGGTAGCTTCTTTACAGCTACCCAGTGGATACCTGAGCCTGCTTGCACAGCATGGGGGGAGTTCATCTCTATTCATCTTATTCTGTGTGTATAAGCTCAGACAGATCCTAAGGCATCATGGGATCCACTGAGAACTTTTAACATGGGACACAACACAGATATTTACTGGCAGCTGTCCAAGTTGCAAATCAGCTGCAGAAGGCCCCATCCCTTGTCACCTCTCCTTGGAGCAGATAAATCATTGACTGGAGGAAGCACAAGTTCTTGCTGTGACTGGCAGTCCAGGGGCCTTCCTCCAGCACCTGACCATCTGAATCAATGAAAGCAGAAGGGGAGGAGTGGTGTCAGTGTCACTCCTGCCATTAGCAGCCATCAGGACCATCCCTTTGCCACAGTGAATAACTTCCACAGGAACCAAGGAACAAGGGCAGAGCACAGGACCCTCTCTCTACTCTGCAGCAAGAGAATCATATTTACAAGTGTTGGGATCACACAGCCTGGCTATGACTGACTAGAGAATCCGTCTCTAAGGAAAAGTTTACTGTCCAGACTCATCCTCATTAGTTTCAAGTTATAGGGAAGGCAATGGGGTCCAGATATTGTTGTGTGCATTTTTAAAGTGGGGTGGTTTTTTGTAGCTTTCTTGTTTTAATTTTAAAACATGGTACTATGCCACATCTATGTCACATCTATGCCAGAAGCTTCAAAATAGGTCTAAGGGAGTAAAGGGAATAAAAGAAGCTAAAATCTGGGAAACAAAAAGAAGGAAACTCCTCACTAGTCTGAGTCATGTTAAACTACGGGGAATGATAAGGCCTGCATCTACAGTACCATATCTGAGAACAACTGGTCATCTTTGATTTCTGAGATGATTTCCATGTATTTTGGTATCCTCTCATTTCAAAGCATTTTTTTAATTTTAAAAACCATCATCTGCATTTAATTCATGGGAAACTGCAGCTGTAAGATTTGTTCAAGGTCACAAAGCAAGTGAATTTCAGAGACTGGAAAGAAAATATACTAGTATGGCTTTGAGTATCTTTCCCTCATCACTGGTTCATGCAGCTTTCCCTTAGGAGGCAATGACTCTCACTGTCTCCTCAGTCATAGGACAGACTCTGCATATAAAGGAATTATATATATATATATATATATACACATACATACATATATATATATGTATGTATGTATGTATGTATATAATAAATATATATAAAAAGCATAATGGAAACAGTTTTCTGTTTTCATCCCACTTCAGCCATAGCTTTTAAACCTGAGAGTGCCACACAGACTGCAGAACATACAAGATGATGGGCTCACTGCTTTCTGTAAAAACTCCCCAAGAAACAAAAACAAAACTTTATTGCAATAGTAAGGGTCATGACATAGGACACAGCTTTCTTATATTCACACTATGTTTTTTAAGAGCTCGCACAGCACAGATCACAAAAATACCAAATCTCCAAGAGAATGTGGAGGCTTCATCTTGCAGGCCATTTATCTTGTTAAGGTACTCTAATTAGTCACATTAATCACACACACTAATCTCAATCAACTGTTGAATTTAACTGTTAAGTGTAAGCCATCTGATCCGTATTCTACAGGCTGGCAATGAAATTTGGATGGCTAATCCTATTGCATTCACCACTGCAAGCTCTAAGCAGAAAAGTGATCCTAGGTGCACAAAGCATGCAACAAAGAATGGTCCTTTCCCAAACATTGACTTTTTTCAAGAATTGTCCCACAACTTGCAGAATGAGGGGTTCTTGAGTGCACTCCTGCATGCTAACCCTACTGCATGGATGTCCTCATCAAAAAAGCCCTAAAGCTCAGAGCTCCTTTTCCATGGCTTATCTTGCTGGGCTTTCTTTCCCCCAGGAACCTGTTGCCTGCTCCCACCCTCACTTCATCAAGTTCTGATTTCTCTGTGGAGGAATTGTTCTGTTACACTTCACCAGAACAAGCATTCACCAGGTAGAGAACAGAAGCAGCCTGTGCTCATTATTCAAGCATTGCTCCAGCAAAAGGTAGAAACCAAAATGAAACATCTGGCAGCGCGTGGCAGAAGACTATTCCTCTGATGACCAAGCAGCTCTTTTTTTACTCTCAATACAAGTCATTGAAAATTGCTTTTTGATTTGAACTAATAGTCACTGTCTGTTGTGCTCAACTTACTTTTGCCCAGTGTTGTGCTGTGGCTCACCATTCTGAAGAGTACAGCTGCCACCTTTTTCATCTGACACCGAATAGAAAGGGAATATGCTAATTTGCACAATTCCAGCTCCCAGACATTGACATGTCTTCTGTATCACAGCAGAGGTAACCATTTAGCAGTTATGAATGGCAAAGAGCATCACAAATGTCTCCTGTAGTGCAGCAAAACCCATCGGTTGTAAGGAGAGGAAGTGGGTAGTGGGTAAAAAAATGGGAAGAACCATCAGTGATGCTTTAGGAGCTGACATGTTAAACAGGAGACAGGCAGGACTGGGATTTGGTGAGAAACAGACTTGTCTCCCTTGTCACGATAGGAAAACAGTGAGTTATGACACCAGCACAAGGCTTTAATCTTTTGGTATGTTGCTTTTGAAGGATAATGGCATAATTTGTATGGACCATTGCACCAGTAACAATCAGCAGCTTATCACTGCAGGCTGAATGATCTTTTAGGGTTTTATACTGCAAATGTGCTAAAGAAACGAAACTTCTATCATGTTCTCTCATTCTGTGCATAGGTTTTCTCTTTTAAACCCTCAAAGAAATACTGAAATAATTAAAAGAA
Organism: Pomatostomus ruficeps; assembly: GCA_013400735.1. Classification (NCBI taxonomy): domain Eukaryota; kingdom Metazoa; phylum Chordata; class Aves; order Passeriformes; family Timaliidae; genus Pomatostomus; species Pomatostomus ruficeps. The sequence continues at coordinate 15,813 of VYZT01024486.1, read as the reverse complement.
ACAGAAATTAAATTCAGAGACTTCAGAAATGTAGAACTATAACAATGTACAGTATTTGCAGACCTTCTACCATATGCATTTGTCTTTTTGATATATATATCTTTTTTTAAATAATAATTTTCAAACTGAATATTTCCTAGGTTCTCTGTTTAAAGAAAAGAACAAAGTGCACATTTGAATTCCTCTGCTGAAATCCATGAAAGATACAATGAAAACATGTCAGTTTCTCTCAGCTGAGTGCAAATAAGAGTGACTGACACCTTTATCTAGACTTCTTTCCCAGCAACCAAGATGTTAATAATCATAGGATCAAATTTTAAAAGAAAAATAATCACTTCATTCCAACTGCCTTATTTTCCAAAGTGCCTTTAGGGCTCATTTCAAAAGGTTCTGTTTCAAAGCATATCCATGTAGTCTAGAAAAATTACAGTGGTTTAAAAATCATTCAACAAAACCACAGTGTCACTATTCAGCTGCCTTGTTTAAATATTTTTACAGTAGTATGACTTGCCAAATCTAGCTGAGAGGCTTTCATAATCACATATGTCATGGTCCGTATTTTTATAACACAGGCAATGCAATCTAGATTTATTAAAACAAAATCAACCATGGGCAAAAGAAAATCTATTCCTGATATCTCATACACCCCAAATCTCTGGACCAGGGTCTCAAAAACTAGAGTACATGCTCTGTGGAAACAACTTGCTTTAATTCCCAGACGTGCACTTTAGTTAAAGTTTCAAGACTGCAAGGGACAGTAAGTAAGTTGTGTTAGAGACAAGGTTCATTTTAGTTGGACAAAGGAAGTTTTGAAATGTTCTTATTCTTCTTTCCCATCAAGTATATTCCAAATGCAAGTCTTGAGGGTCAGTGAACACAGGATGGCATTTGTGCCAAAGGTGCCGTTGCTGCTGCAGAGCTGTGTGCCATGCAGCACAGTTAAGCTCAGCCCAGTTGCCAGGCCACTGCCTGCCTCAGTTTGGCTGTATTCCATAGGTATAACTGCTGAGAGACTATTTAGCTTGTTCAGTTAGAATTGCTTTTTACTGCTACTTTTTTAAGGCTGTACCCAGACAAAAGGTAAAACTAATAAGCAACTGAGGAGCTGCACTTAAGCGGCAAAAAAATAACCTTTACATTTTTTAATACACATAACACTCAAAATTAAAACAAATAAACTAACTAACAAACTAAACACAGGGAGGGAAAGGAGAAAAAATGGCTCTGTGAATGTATTCAGGCTCTTTTACCATACTGGAGAATTAAACTAACAAATAATCTCTAGATAAAGCAAGAGAGGAGATAAATGGCAATTGTAACATGAACTCTGTGGATGTTTATGACCCTCTTCTAACCCTTTTACACCATTGAAGTAGCAGAAGAGACTCTGCATGAGTCTAGAAGGATGTTCAGATAATGAAAACCACAAAGCAGACAAAAGAAACCACAGCATATTTATTGATCATAGTAGGCAACAGTGTTCCTTTTCCATCACACATCTCCAGGAGCAACTGAATGCTTCAGAGAGCATCACCACTGCAGCACATGAATAATCACACCAGCCAAGACTGCACTGAAGGAACATGATCTACAGTGGCAGGAGGAATGCAGAAAAGGCATCTGTGGGAACATTTTCAAAACACCAACAGTTTGAATTTTCTGATCCCTGAAATACCGAATTGAAAATATGTCTCAGAGAAAAATAAATTAGTCAATTTGTAGTATTTCCTCTGCTTTGGACAGCTGTTTTGGCTATTAAAAGAAGGTGTAACTCAATTAGAGTAATGAGAATGCTGCAACTCAAACTGGATTGGTTTTCCCCCCCCTTGATATTAGGGCTTTAAAACGTGCATGTTTTGAGTAAAGGAAAGTATTGTGTAAGCTTCACCAGTTGCAATTCTAAAAACTTACCAGTGTCTACAGTTCCCTTTTGAAAAGGCTGTGTCAAAATGGAAGGCCTGGAGCCAGGAAGCTCTGTTACCTAGCCCTGGACATGACACACACTCACTTGGGTAATTCACGTAAACTCAATCCAGAAGGATATTAAAGGCTTCCCGTGAGACACAGAGATGTAGCCCTGGCATGGATTTCTGCTGAGATGTTTCTTCTGGAACACCATCTCTCTTTCCTGCTGCTGTGGCGAAGAGACAATGATACGGAGGAGTTGGATGTTGCAACATTGTGCTTGCAGTGCTGACAGGTCAGATGGCAAAACAACTGGCCTCACTGGGATGGATGATGTGGCTAGTTTGTCCTGTCTGCCTATAAAGGCAAGAAGAACAAAAACCAGCCAAGAAGACTGCACTTTTTAAGCAGACAGGACAGGTACAGGGGGGAGGGGTAGGGCATGACTGACTCACCTTGGGTTCAAAACAGCAAACATATAATTTGTTCCTGATACCTACAAAGAGCTCTTATAGCTGGTTATTGGAACATGAGGTTGATTTACAGGATACCTTACATAAGTGTGTTCTGGTGCACTGATGATTTGCCAAATCACTGAACGGTAATGCCCCTCTTCTTCACAACCCTTTTCCCCCAGAGCTCCCCTTCAGTAACACAAATTACACAAAAACACAGTTCCTGTTCATCTGCTTGATAATTGTATTGTTTAAGGATAGCCAGGCAGCACTAAAGTCTGGAGCTGCTTTCCTCTTATGAACCTATATAGAAAGCAAATTACAATATTTCAGAGGAGCACACAAGTTCAGGGCTCCCATAATGACAGATAACTTTGGAACTTACAGTGCCTTTGCCACTGAACAGTCTCCCAGTTACTAGTATTTCCTTTGCCAACAAATGATAGACCAGTTATTGAAGATAAAAAAACACAATGTTAAATAGATCTATGTATATAAGAACAACGCAGCAAACTGAGTGTGGATCGGTCGGCAGAGGGGGCAGTGTGTAGGCTGACAAAGCTCTAGCGTGTTCTGCTACCGAAGCATGGAAAATAGGGATGACATTGCCCTCTCGTGGGAAACCGCTGAAGTGAAAAGCGGCAAAACTCCGGCCGGCTGATGCCAGCAAGGTTTGTTAATCCTGCCAGTCTCGTTACAGCAGGCGCTTAAGCCTCCTGACATTTTCGTTCCATATGCTCAGGTCATTCAGAGTTGAGAATATGTGGCATTCCACAGAACCGGGATTAAATCTTTATTAAAAAATTCAGTATGTTGGCTAGGGATATAACTCTGAGGCTGTGGCTCAGAGGCATCCCTTTAAAACTCGGATATTTGAGGTCAGGATTCTCTTTGCTGAAAGAACAGAGTGAAAAGCAGCACTTTTTAGTGTCTGAGCCTAAGACCAATGACACAGAGCTGTGCCACCGAGAGTGAAGTCTTGCTAAGATAGCTTTGCTTTAAAAGTATCCTTTCTATTCTGTCACCAAGCAGTTCAGATCATATTTCCTAAAAGTATAATTCATCCTGTGCAGAGTGGTGGGATGGAGGTGATTTAGGGTTAATTTCAGAGGACCTACAAACTATTTATGGACTATACTGAAAACACATGTTATAGAGTGATTTACTGTCCAGCCATGATAGCTGTGGACATTAAAAATGGGCTGTCCTGAGGAGTTCCATTTTATGAAGAAAGCCGATTTTGATTTTTGTCCAGATATCTTCAGAGAACCTTGTGGAAGATGAACTATTCAATTGATAAACTGAGGATGAAAGAGAGTGAGCAAAAACAAGAAAGAGGGGACAGACTGAGGACAGGAAGGCTGAGGAAATCCTAGCTTGGTTTTGCCTCAAGGAAAGCAGAGTATTATCCATGCCCAGATATGTTTCTGAAGTCCATGTGGTCACAATCACAAAAATGCAGGACAATCTCAGGATATCTTTATGAAGAAGGCACACAGGCCTACAGGTGGGTCACTGTCAACAGCATACACAGGATTGTTATGGTAAGCATGGCTGTTAGAATATTAACCATTAATAAACATTCTCTTCTCAACACAAGAAAAATATTCCCAGCGCTTGTCATCCACTGTGGAAAGAAGCTGTTAAGAACCACAGCAAAACTACACAGGAATCAATTAAATTAGATGTGTTCTGGTTTTAAAATGGCTTGGCCTTTTTGTGTTCTCCATATATATAATACATCCATACGTGTATGTATGGATGTATGTGTAAATGCGGGTAGGAACTGCAGTGATTAAGTAAAATCTTACTCTCTCAAAGTCCTTGTTCAAACTGTCACAGTTTCAAGTTATTTGGGATGGAGGACACATGATGAGAGAATATGCCATACCTTGTTCATACACCAAACAGTGCTTTAAAGACTCAACTGGCTGTTGTAAAGGTGAGATGGGCAATAAGAGGTCTCTAACTGATCAGTGCACACAAGAAGAACCCATTCAGACAGCTTGTCTTTCATGATAACACAATAGAGAAGAAGGCAAGCACTCTTTAAAAAAAGCTAACTTTACTGTGTCAGGTATTTCACCAATGAAGTTTTTAAAGAGAGAAAAATGGTAGCAACAATGTGTCTCTAGATAAAGACAGGTGGGTTAGAGTCACAAGCAAGAGGAACTGCCTCAGATCTATTCAATTGTCAGAGCTCAGCTAAAGGAAAGATGTCATGCTGCAGTGAGCAAAGCAGTGCCTGGGTTTGGTGTGGTGCTAACCCAGCCCAAAGGAGCAGTGCAGCCCCCAGGCCCCTGCCCATCCTTGCACTGCAGAGTAGTGACCAGAGCAGCACTCAGCTGCCAAACCAGAGCTGCCCTGCAAGCTCTCTAGTGGCCCTCAGCACCTCTTCTGGGCAGCAGAGTCCTCAGGGTCCATCTACAATACGGCAAAGAGCTGGAAAAATACCCTCTGTGTGCTCAGTGGCTGTTACCTGGTGCAGCAATTACCTCGTGGCTCCTTCTGATATATCTGCTGGTCACAGNTAGTACCTGGCCTCCCAGCTTTAATGGGGATATGGGGATTTGTCAAGTTTCTGGCCCCAGAAACCTTAGAATGCCTAATTGTCTGAGTGATTAGAGTGGAGCTGTTTCAGTGTAGCCCCATCCCTCCTGGACCCTCCTGTAACATGCAGCCCCCAGCCCCTTCTGCTCCAGTCCTGGCTGGCCCTGAGACTCCCACTGTATTCCAACCCAGAATATATGGCTGCAAGAAAAAAATTCTGTTTCTCCCCCTCTGGATGATCCCATTCCTGTCATATGGCTTCCTAAATTCCTCATCCTGAGCTGCCCATCATCCCTTGTCCTCTCACCCCAGCCTAAGGTCTCTGTCCAGAAGTCAGCTGCTGCTCAGCTTCTCCTGCTCTGCTGGCACAGGTACTGCTGCTCTCCCTCCCACACAACTACTCTGGCTCCTTCTTTCAGAGAGGGTAAAACCACAGGCACGAACTGCTTTTACCCAAAATCTGCCTGGGCAAGACACTGAGAGCAGGAGAGGACAGCAAGTCCTGGAAAAATGGATGCAGTAGCCACAGCACAAGAAGATTTAAGTGTGTCTTTAAGACAACCAGCCAGTATTCCTGTCTCTTTTAATGGGCTTAGAAGGCACCTGTAGTGACTATGCATCCTTCCTAGGTTCTACATTACGTCTGGTGTCATGTGTCCTATAGAACTTCATTTTTCTTGGAGTAAATGTTCATATACTGCAACTATGTAATTTTTCCTTGGACTAAGTATTTTCTCTCCTTTTTCTTTTTTAGGATATACATACATTTGGTGGTGTGAGCATGTAATTAACACACCTTGTTATGGCTTTTTTCATTCATACTTCTCTGAAGAGAAAAATACAGATGTATGAAGGCTCAGACCTATTTAGCAATTAAAGCTACAGGCCTTTTGGCTATATTGTTTCATACTCTAAGGAAAATGTAGTTCTTTCCAAATATTTCAGGCCAAGAGAGCATAACTTCTCACAGTCTCTTACAACCAACATTTCTAATTGAAAACATTATAAAGGCAGTATGGTTTTGTGAATTATCTGTAGACTCTTTACCACAATTGTGCAATGAATCCATAGCTGTAGTTAGGTAACCACTGTCTTAGGAATCACATCATACCACAATTTTTGTTCAGGTCCTGCCATTGCTACAAAATTCACAGGCAACTTTTCCAGACACTTTCATTATGTCTTGTTTTCCCTCTCAGTAAAATTAATATAGATCATATCAGCTGCTTCCCAGGACTGTTGGGATGACTGGTGTTTTGATAATGGTGAAATCTGGGTGGATGTGACCAGAGAGGCACAGAGTGTCATTATTAGATTTTAGCATCAAAGAAACCCTTCCATTTAGAGTTAGATTTCAGCAGAATTTAAGGAAGGAAGATTAGGAAATTTTAAAAACAGTCATTGACCAAATAGCAAAGAATGCTCATCACCTTTCGTTAAATTAAGTGTTTAAAAAAAATTATCTCATTTAAGAGTCACAGAAAACTGGCAGATTCATCTACCAGAGGAGAAAGTCAAAACAAACAGTCATGCAGAAGAAAATAATTCTGCCTTTAGCTGCTGCCTTGCCTTCCCTGAAGCTGGGGAATGACATAATCTGTCAAAATGTTTTAAAAAACATAATGCCGTAACCACTTTTGCTTGTGAAACTTTTAAGGATTTCCCTGACTAGTTTACAGCTTTACAGATTCTACTATTTGGAAGGAAAGGCTTGTTTTACAAGACTAATCACTTTTCCTAGCAGGTAAATCCTATTGTTTAATTGGAGGCCAGGAAACAAACCTAAAAAATCTGACCTGGTGTTTGCTGTTTATCTTGGTCTTACTAGTTTCTATTTGTAAATCTGTTTGCTGGTTTCATACTAAAAACAGTGCCCTTCCATTTTTGCAGTTATGAGTCCTAAGAGAAAAAAACATTCTGCTTCTTATCACTGCTACTTCTGTCAGTTTGCTTTTACTGTTTTTTAGGCTATAGCAACACAGCTCAAGATTTCAAACTGCTGCAAAATAATGTTTGAATACTGCTGTTCCACACTTGCAATATGCAATTATAAGAATCATAATTTCTGAGCATGCTGATCAAAATGCTTATACTAGTACATTTTACATGCAAAATAATAGTAACTTTGCTACATAATAGTACCTGTTTTAAAATGTGTTTTCTTCTAAAATTATGGTTAATATTTATGTAAATTGTAGAAATGTTCTCAAAGAGAAACAGGCTGTAAGCTGAGAAAACTGTGCCTGGAGATCGGTGTAATGGTTGTGGTGAGATCAGTGCCAGGGAGAAATATAAGTTTCTGTGTTGTGCTGAAAATCTTTCTTCAATTATTTAAATCTCACTTAAAGTCTATTTTTAGAACTAAATTTAATTTAAATGGGCAATGGACCTTGTTCTAGCACAAGAGAAAGTTTCTCTTCAAGAATCTGTCCGGTCTCATTTGGACATTTGTGCATTGCAGGGATGTGTATGACTGTGATTTAGCTTTTCTCTGGAGACAATCACCTGCCTGAAACAGTGGTGATGAACTAACTTCTGGAGTTGTCTCTGCAGTTTCAGACATGCCTGTAACTAATAATGTGTTATCTCACCCTCTGAACTAGAAAGAAAAGAGGGGAGTGAATAAAAAATATTAAATTTTAAATTAATTTTAGATAGAAGCACTGTTTTACCTCTGCTTTGGTTTTACACACAGAAACATATTTCCTGCTATGATAAACTAGAAGGATGAGAAACCACTTAAGTATTCTCACTGGGATCAGATAGTTACCTTGTAGGGCATCAGGTCAGTGACATTGCTAAAACATTTTTCATCCAGAGATATAAATTAAAGACTGACAAGCAATTCTCAAGTTCATCATCAGTTTTAGGAGAGTCAAAGAAATTTGGAGCTCCATGCAACCTTTCATGGTATAAAGTACAATATTTCTTTAAAGAAGTGGTATTTTATCCTGGACAATCACTGATGGGGCAAAAAGGCTTTGTGTTTCAAGGCTGTTAAAAACCTAGGGACATGGTTTTTGTGCCTTTTTAGAATTTCAGAGAGCCATAATAAGGTGCTAGCTGTGTGAGTCCATATTCTCTTTTCAATAAAATAGATTATTTAGTAAGGGTTTAATTTTTCAAGACAAGCTCAAAGGTAGAGGGATTCATAGTGTGGTGTGTGTCAGGAATAAAACCAGTAAGAATGGAACTTTATTTTAAAAACCTGATAAATATGAAGTCATAAATGAGCCATGAAATCAGCATGGGAGAAAGATGATCAATTTTTTAATTTTTTTTTTTCAGTCTTATATTTGTTAGCTGCTGTCCCATCCTGGGTAACTGATATGAACTACAAATGTTTACCTGTCTGATCAACATGCCTCTGCTTTCTTAGTTCTCAATTACTCAAACATCAACTGTTTAATGTTTGTTTTCAATGTCCTGTAACAGCAATTTAAGTCTAAAAGTAGCATAATGTTGGATAGCTTAGTTTTTGTGTGCTTTAAGATGATCTCTTTCTGGGGAGGTCATTCAGTATCGAGTGATATAAATCACAGTTCTGCCTATTTAAACCAGACATACGTACATAGACCTTGAATTTTGAACTTAATTTTCTATCTTAACTGCCAGATTGTAATTTACTGGTCTAACTTTCTATGTTCATTTTTTAAGAAGGAATCCATTTTTCTTTTAACATGCATTGTAACTCACACTGAACACAAATAAAGTCTGCTAGATTTTCATTTACTAATGCATGTAACTTTAGGAGCTAGGGTATTTCAGTGGAAAATGGTAAGTAGAAGAGTGGATGACAAAAACTGGAGAAACAAGTGGAAAAACAAAGATTTTATGCTAAAAACTGGAAGGTGACTACTGCTCCAGGGCTAACCCCTGCATTAACTGACCCCGTGTTTAGTGAGCTGTGACACCTGGTGAGATTAAAGTAGTCCTGAGTCCTCAGGAACTGAGAATCTCTTCCCTAGATAAAACATTTAAGTGTTCAAAGAGGAATCTGAGCATCTTATGACAGCTGAACAGGTAGGGCTTCCTAACATGGGCTTAGCACAGAGTAAGGAGGAGAAAGGATGTAACAAATAAAGTTTACAATCTTTTTGCTCCTTTGCCTTGCCTAGGAAAGGACTAAGCCTCTTTGTTACCATCTGATGAGGATTCACGCTTGGACTCTATTGCTGGATCTTGGCTTTTCTGTCCCATACAGAAAGCACGGCCCATACAGAGGGGTATGTCTGCTCCCTCCATTCTTCAACCCTGCCCGTAGTTTGAGCTGCTCCTGGCCTTTGGTCTACGGCAGCAGATGCCAGCCTGAAGGTTAATAGCAACTCCAGGTTAATAAACTTCCCACCTTTCCTCTCTCCCTCCTAGTCAGGAGCAGCTGCATAGCTGTGCCTCTTGCTAGCTTGCGTAACTCTCAAACANTAAGTAGAAGAGACCCACCCATGTTCCACTTCAATTATCACCTGAGCTCCATCCAGCATGATAATTACACCACCCCTCTGAAAGACACAAGAACGCTTCTGGAAGCCAAGCAACATTCGATTACCTTCATGAAGTGCAGCTGGAGTGTAGCAACAAATTATTTGTCAATAAGTACAGTTTGTCAACAAGTACACTGCAGCATAACCAGACTGCACTTGACGGTCCCATCGAGTTCTTTTCTTTAAGTTCTCGCAGATGAAACAAGTACTTTCTAACACAGCTTCAAGAGCCCTCTATTTTATACTGCATATTGTGTTTTGGCATCTGACCACTAGATAAGAATAGTATGAGATTGAAAATAAATACCTCAAACTAATGTCTCCTTCAACGGTCAAGTGCAGCAGGACTTTTTAAAACACATCTGATAAGCAGATTACGAACCACAGCTCTATTTGTGAGCAAGAAACATTCTGCATGGACTCACAGAGTTGAGTTCATGTGGTCAGAAATTTCCAAGCTTAAAGTACAAGAGAACTAAATCACTAAGAAGTGGCCTAGGCTATTGCACTTTTGCGCATTCTTACACAAAATACCTCTCGTACTGCAAACACACAGTCTGCTTCACAGGTTCTGGTCAAGCAGAAGGTTATTTCTACAGCTATAGGACAGAAGGGACAAAGAGGTTCCGTTCTCTATCAGTACAAACCATGACACAACACAACACTCCAAGGGTTTACATACATTTACAGTAGATATAAATGCTCTGTGAAGGGGTTTGTCAGGGCAGCGGCATCAGTACAGAAGGGAACTGTGTTTCAGCAGATGTACCTATTTCTTCCTGATAACCCAGAAACTGCAGAACACATGTGAACTCACATAACTCTCTCCAGCTTCTCCATCTCTCACTTGTGATGCTGCTGTATCCTTGACCCAATTTTGACCACACCAAGGCCTGTTTCCACGTACCTGCCAGCAAGTAGTTTGGTTTTGGACATGGCTAGAAGATTCAGACAAAATTGGCACTTACTCTCTCAACTTGAGCCAAAAGCCAAAGGTTTTGAAGTTTTATAATTCATTACCATCTAACTGAAGGTTTGGAGCGGGGGTCGTTTTGGTCAATCTTGTTCATTTTTAAAGAAGGTCATGCGATCTTGAATGCAGGATGACTGAAACAAATACCGTAGAGTTTTACTGTCACAACCCCACACTTGTTCTGGCCGCGTCCCAACAACTTCAAACTTCTTTCATTACATTAGAACTACTTCCACGTCAAGCAGTTAGTTGTCTCTTCCTTCTTTCCACATGTGGGACACTTCTGCCTTGGTCTCTGCAGCTGATCTCTCCCTCTGCACCATGCACAGTAAAATCCTCCATATACTCAAAATCTTGTGTGACCTTAAATGCGCAATTGTTTGAATTTCTCTTGGAGGAGGTGATAATGTGTCAGCTTCAAATTTAAACGGAGATACTGTTTATGTGAATACTCTGGTGGTGATAGGTGTTAAGGTATCAGTAAAAGCAGCACTCTTCATAAGCACAACTAGCTGCAGCACGTAATAGGGATCTAGGGAACACAGTATGTGTTTCTCAGTGTTGATAAGCAAGCCAGGACTGGGACCCCAGGATACAACCAAGATCTCAACTCATTCCCCTTGCCTGCCCTTAAGCCTCTGCTCTCTTCACCAGATAGCTTTAGGAAGTTGTAAACAAGAGGTATCTAGATGTAGATCACGAAATTTTGCCTTGATGATGCCAATAAGACACAGCTGCAGTCCAGTGTACATAGACTGCATTGGGTCACAAAATGTGTATGCACTGACATTGCATCAGCACACCTGGAGCTCCAGAGCACCCTCCAAACATCTCAGTCTTCAGAGATGCCATTCAATGTGGTATTATTATATTTTATACTGGGAGAAATCAGGAGCAGAGAGACAGAGACACTTGCACAATGAAATAGAGATTATAAGCCCCAATGTACCATTTGAGGCTGACAATATTACTATTAATTTCCAGGTAAGACATAAGCATAACCAGTAGATGGCTGCATTAATGAAAAATTACTAAAAAAATCCCCTTCTATACTTAAGCAGGCATGCTTTCTTTTGAAGAGAGCTTAGGACTTTAATAGTCCTGCTAGAATCCTGAGTGCTTTTCAAAACCAAACTGAAACTACTACCAAAGCAGAGAATCTCAGTAAATGGCCATGTTCTTGGACAAAGCCCCACTTCTTTGAGTAAAATAATTTCCTTTGAAAATAACTTTGATCCAAGCATGAAAATACTGGTAAATTTTATGTTTGCATGGGAAATGTGCCCTCATATTATACTTGGAAGAACAGTAATCTCTGAAAAATATGTCCTTTGATGCCCTGTGCATGGAGTTAATGTTATTTGTACAAGAAGGGTTGGGGAGGTTTAGCTACCGCCTATGCAAAATGGTTGTCTGTCATTCTAGGATTCTATTGATTTGTCAATGTCCTACAAATCCAAGTAGGCAGAGTTGCTGGAACAGCTAGTACAAACATTTCCGGGACAGTGTTTGTATCTATTTAAAACCTGCCTACAAGTTTTGTTTATCTGTTTGAATTGTTAGGGCTCTGATCTCTGTTCCTGCCCAGAGAGGAGTCTATGTAGGAACATCCCCGTGCCAAGTTACTTCAACTTCTCTTTAAAGTGTTTCTTTGGGACTGTACCACAATGTTTAAATGCACAGGTTTTGAATGGAAACAGCACTTTCCATGGCAACTTCTTCAGCTGACACTGACAGCATTCCTTAATATTGGAGAATCATGAGATTGAACACTGAATTTGATCTAGAGAAATCTGAATGACATTGAAGAGGTAGAAGGCTTAAAACTGTTTCTGTTTGGTTTTGGTCATTTATATGTCCATCTTCACAGAAACTGACAGGAAAAAAAATGTAGGGTTGCCCTTTTATGAATATTGCCTGCAGGGAGAACAGTAACAGTTAGACTCTTATCAGTGTCTGGTCTTAACAAAAAACTCAGCTGCATAAAAGGCAACACCAGGCTGTGCACAGGGTGGAAATGGCATGAAAAGCAAAAAAAACCCTGTCATGTATGTACCAACTACTACTCTGAAGAACACCCGTTTGCCGTCTAGATTTTACTCATACTTCAGTATGAGCGGCATCAGCCACTGGTATTTTGTATGTTCTCTCAGCTGAGAAGAAAAGTGAAAAATTAAGTTAGTATTAAAAATGCATATCATTACAGCATTTCAAGGAATTTCCAAGTACTTACTTTAGGTCTTTATTCTTCAGCCCAAAATCTCGCAATTGAAGAGTTTGGTTGCATAAACAGAGATTAACCACTCCCAGATGACTCCCCCCTCTCCCCCCTATATTTATGCACATATATATTTAAATACATCATAATACTATTAAATATTGACAACAACAACTCTGGAGGAGGAAGAAGGAATGCATTCTGGATAGCAGGGTGAAGAGTTACAGGAATAAAAGATTAACAAAGAGAGAGATGTTCATTGCCTTTCTAATAANNNNTCTAATAATGTTTATTTCATGTCTGAATCAGTCACCAGTCTGCTTTGCCTCTTCCTACAATAAGAGAGTCACAGGAGAGCCTGCAGCACTCACCTGCAGCAAGTCCCTACATGACTCAGGCTGTTGTCAATTCACAAAGTATCAGCTTACAATCCTTGCTATTTTTCCTAGTAAAGTAATTCTCCATAAAGTCTACAACAAATTCAACACCATTGGTTCTTAAGCAATCTTAGCATATATTGATCTATAGATCGTTTACTGATAATGGACAATATCTTGTTCAGTGGAATAAGGAAAGATGGTCCTCCTCTTAACTTCATTTTTTAGTTGACTCCTTTAAGAGTGTACAGCATCAACCAGTATCACTATGCTACTCTCTATTGTTGTATTTAAAAATATTAGGTTTTCTTTCCTCCTCCACTGAAAATGTGCTAGTATTCACTAACATTCAAGCTTACTGTGACTAAAGATAGAGGATAGAAAATCTTCAGTGTGCTGAGAAATAGTTTAAGAAAATTAAAGGGACAATTCTGTAAATTCTAAGATTAGTACACTGGTAAGTTCCATTTCTAATGGACACATATTCCAAGCAAAAATAAGCCTTACAAATGTACCTCAACAAACAAGGGAGACAGATGTAGATCGGGTCAGACTGCAGATGGGACATAGCAATCTACAAACAAGTCTGAAGTGATAACTCTTCCTTCAAGCCCAGACATGCAAAGAAATGTCTGTAGAACAACCACATCCTGGGGAACCAGTACTCACTGAAATGCCTCTACACTAAAGCACATAGCCCAGGGGAAGTCAGAATTCTGGGTGCAGTTAGAGGGCTGTGACTCCCTTGGGATCACAGAGATTTGGCAGGACAATACACACAGCTGGAGTGCCACAACTGATGGACACTGGCTCTTTTGTTCCAAGTTGAGTAAACCAGACTTCAGGAGTTAGTAACATAAGTGCTTGTAATTGAAACAATAATAACTCTGTTAAAGTCTTTAAATTCTAATCAACAAACACTTGGCTTACATGGGAAGTGGGTTTTTTTGGCTCATTAATTGCATGGATGTCTGGGCTGGTACCCCAATCATGAAGACTTCAAAGACAGCAAATCAAGCTGTGCTTTAGAGACAATGTGAGCATTCATCAGAGAGACCTAGTATAAGTTTCGATGTTTGCTTCTACATATTTTGGCAAAAGAAAAGATGGAAAACAGTTTCTTCTTAACCAGACCTAATGTTAGCTTGAGAGATAACATCACAGAACTATAGAATGGTTTGTGTTGGAAAGGGCCTTAAAGATCATCTAGTTCCAATCCTAAACTTAGCTTATAGGGCCAAGTTTTAAAATACAGGGGTAAGAAAAACTGAGCAGAACAATAAATGAATAAATCCCACAAAAAGATAAATAAAGTAGAAGAATATTTCTTCAGTACTGACAAACATATGTGTTCTATTTAAAAGCCATGGCATTTTCTGATCACCTTGTTAAGGTACATAAGAAAAATACAGGAGACATATTTCATAAACAGTAGTTTATTAAAGCAAACAGTTTAATTTTCTTAATAAAATGTGTTAATCACCTAAAAAAAGTCATCAAGTAAAAAGGTTTTTTGCATTTATTTTTACTGTGTCGACTTTGCAAAGTAAGTGTTTGCATAGATTTCACAGGTTTCTAGTATTACTGTCTAAACAGCCTATTCTTCTGAAGTTCTTCAGTTTTATTTGGAATGCTTTGGTTCACACAATACAAATAAAACAATAATTGCATTTTATGACACTGGACCAACTGGTTTTCAAGTCAAATCCAAATTTGTTTACAAGCAAAGATAAATAAATAAGCCTTACCCTTCTTGTTCTGAACAAAGCAAGAGTCTTTTAGGAGCTCTACCAAGTTTTCCACGATGCCTTTTCTCGCTTTTATTTGTCAACATTTTAGCTGGAAAAATTCTGAAAGATATCTGCACCCTCAAGCCAGTTCCGGAAACAGGACAGCCCTTTGTCTCTGATCTGTTTTCTTCCCTTGTCAGTAATGACTTCTCCAGTTTGTTTCACAATCACCAGCTTAGGAATTGCTGTTATGTTGTATTTCTTCTTCAGATCACTGAGGGAAAAGAATTAAAAATAAAGCACACCATTAGGAGCATTTTAAGAAGACTCCAGTCTCTCATGAAGGCTACTCTGGCCAGGGCAATGGGAAAGCAGAAGTGATGGGTGCCTGGGCTTCCTCAGAGTTTGAGGCTGAGCATTAAATAGTGCAGAAAGATGAACAAGGCTGCAGGTGGGAGCCTGCACAGTGAAACAAAGCTCTGGGAGTTCAGGGAGTTGCAGCATCCTTCCTGGAACTGCTCTTCACTGCTGCCTGCAGTTTTCACAGGAGCAGAGACTCCTGGAGTAGTAAAGATGTCCACAGAAGCAAAGTGTGACATACCCTTCCACCCTGCTTCTACTAGCCCAAACCAGATGTCCTCTGGGCCCTTTTTACAGGACAGGAGAAGGATCTCACTCAGATTAGCATTTGACATTCATTCCCCTACAAATGTGCTCAAGTGTCCCATAGTGCCACTTCCTGAAATCACCATTAAAGCATGATGCATAATCTTCTTACGTAAATGGAAGAGACTGAAGATATTCCTTAAACTCCCTCGGAGTATCAGGCCTTCTATATACAGAAAAGTGAGCAATCAGGATATTTGGAATAAAACCCACCCATCTATGTTACCAAAGAATAAAATTTCAACTCCTCCTCTGCACCTTCGGAAGAACCAGAGGATAGACACAAAAGAAGCAATGACAGAATGGCCAAATTCCAAAACATTAACACCTCTCTCAAAACATATTTTAAATGCTAAACGGAAATGTACTGCCTGAGCACTATCAGTACAAGCAAGAACATTTACTGTATGAGGTTCAAATGCCAAAGAAATTTGAGCAGAAGAAAAAAAAGGAAAAAT
>VYZT01024484.1:226-19696 GCA_013400735.1 Pomatostomus ruficeps | reverse complement strand
GCCGCAGCCCCGCGCCTCTGGCTGTGCGCGGCCGTGCTGGGCTGGCTGACGGCGGCCGGGGCCCACCGGCGAGGTAAGGGACACCGGGCACGGGCACCACCGGCCGCAAGTGAACAGCGGGACGGGAGGGACGGGACGGGACGGCGGCTGCTGCGGAGCAGGGGCAGCGCCGGGCGCTCCCCGTGCCCGCGCACCCCCGGCCTCCCAGCGCAGGGGCTGCTGCCGCAAGTTTCACTGGAAGAGGCTTAACTTTGTAGCTGCCACAGTAGGGGCTGTTCTTGTCGCAGTGCACTTGAGGGGAAAACGTGCCCAGGGGAGCTCCAAGGCCAGGAGTGCTGGGTGTCCCACCCTCTCTTCCTGGCGCTCTTAGCTTGCGTGATGGAGCACAGGCAGTGCCTTGGCACATCCTTACCTGGGACCTCTGCAAAACCGTGTCCGTATTGTTTCAAATTTCGGATAGAAAATCCACATCAAGAATAGCTACAAAAACGTATTGCAAGGAGAACTACTAGAAAACGTTATATTAACATACATTTTACACTTTCATACAAGTTATGCCATTATCTACTACCTCTGCAAAGCACCCCGTAGGGTGTGAACAGGACTGGTTGTAAAGTCTTTAACACCCAGTTTAATGAGGTTATTTATAAATATGTATTAATTTGTGTGTGTTGATTGGATCTTCTTCATTGGTCCATACACAGGAGTCACCATGTTCCTATTCCATGAGATTGCAATACTGTCATTGCTGCAACGTTTTTGCTCATGTTCTTTTATAGGTGTCATCAAAGAAAATGGTATTTTTTAGGTAGTTACAGTAATTTTTATATTTTCCTTTAAAAGTATTATTCTAAAAAGTTGTTCCAGGATAACTTCTGCCAAAAAGTGAAGTTTTTTCTTTTTTTATTATTTTGGAAGAGTTTAAATCAACAAATACTTTTGTTAAATTCAGTCATAGTTCTAATTTCTGCCTTGGGATGTTGGTATGCTGCATCCTTTGCAGTCAGTGAATGCAAGAAAAAGCACATTCACGCTTACAGTGGGCACTTACTAAAGACCCTGTTAGTTGATCAGTGGTCATCTGCCAGACCCCAGGCTTTGGGCTGCAGGAGATACAAACTCATAAGCTATTTGTACCTGAGGAACTGGACTGCCAGTGCTGCCACTCTGCCCTTGCCTGTCTGTACTCTGCTGTGACTCCTTTTCCCTTCTCTACTACAGATTGTACCCAACAGTCCTCAGTTCCTAACTGCTCCATCCTGTTGGAAATGTTCTGGACAGGTGGAAGATCACTGACCCCTCTTTGCACATGGCTGGAATAGTGATGTGAACAGGAAGTTGAAAAGTCCTTCCTTTGTGGAACTCATTTTCCACCCGAGTGCCTCAGAGATAGTCATCAGGAGCCACTTAATATCTCTTTGGGGTTAATGAGCTCCTGTGTTGATTTCAGAAACGTCTTTGACTTTTAGTTAAGGTGTTTAGAGGACCTATTACGCGACCCAGTTTACAACAGCCATGGTAGAAACCTCGATGTGTTTGCAGAGAATTTGTCCATATCTCTCCCAAAAGGCTCATCCTCTAGCAGAAGGCTACCCATGTGTTTAAGATGTTTCATCTTAGGGCCACATTTCTTAGTATCCATCTGTACCAAGGAAGCCTGGGATGGATCAAAGTAAGGCTCACTGCACTAATCCTGAAAACAGTCAGGAAAAAGCAAATATGGAATCAAATTCTTCCTGGTGTGCAGAGACACAAGTTGAAGAACAGCAGAGAGCCATATGCAGTATACAGGGTATTTGTGGAAAGAAGCACAGAATATGATAAGTAAACTCAAATTCTAGGGAAACAGCGGCATATTTTCCCAGGATTGAGTGCATTTTTTCAGCAGACAGTGTGTAGTATCTGGACCTCCAAACAGAATGTGAGAGTTACAACTTCCTAAAAACAAGTCTCTCCTAATAACCTATTGATAACCTATTGCATGTATCTCCTCTAGCTTAAGTGAAGACACAGGTGCACAATCTACAAAGGAGGCTCAATATCATGGTCTTATTTCTCAAGTATTCATTTGTGTATTTTATAATTAGAATTTCATTATTCTATAGGAACTATTTGAAATGAAAGTTATTAAATCACTAATACATTTAAAGGTCCATAAAAATAATTAAAAATAATATTCTCATATGTATGGAAAGTTTTCCATTATGAAAAATCACGAGTAAATGCTAAATTTTGTTAAAACTTATATGCGTTTTCCGTTTTGTGTCAGAATGTGTTAGAATATTTTGTGATTGTGGCTGAAGTCAAGTCAGCAATAGCACAGATATCTTCCCCTAATTTAATGTTCTTCCCATCCTGGACAGAGCTGGTAGGTAAGCCTGCCCTGTAGGTAACCTTCCTCAGCACTTTGAAGCTATCAGAACCTGTTTTCAGTTCCTTATAATTTTGTCAGACTTGAATCATCAGGAAGCCTCCAAAAAAGATGGAGAGATTATTTACAAGGGCATGTAGTGACAGGACAAGCAGTGGTGATTTCAAACTGAAAGAGTAGGTTTAGATTAGATATTAGAAAAAAAATTCTTTAGTATGAGGGTGGTGAGGCACTGGAACAGGTTGTCCAGAGAAACTGTGGCTGCCTCATTCATGGAAATGTTCAAGGTCAGCTTGAATGGAGCTCTGAGCAACCTGGTCTAGTGAAAGGTGTCCCTGCTTGTGTCAGGGAAGTTGTAATTATACGGTCTTTAAAGCCCCTTCCAGCCCAAACTACTCTATGACTCTGTAAAATTGCTGGGTGTTAGACACAGACAAAGTTTTTCTGTAGCATTACAGCAAAGTCAGTATTCATCATCCTGAGAATAATATTTGAAAAATGCTTATATCAAAATCTATTTTTATTTAAGACATCCTGAATAAGGAAATAATGATTCCAGTGGAAAATGTAGCCAACTCCCTCTTAAACGCGTCTGGTTGGAGCAGCTCTGTTCTGCAGAGGTAATATTTTTGCAGAGAACATGACATTAATTTTTTGCGTGTCTGTCCATAAATATGATAGTTTTGTTTCTGCTGTTGCTGAAGTTAAACAGCACTCCAGTTACACTCAGGTGTGTAAAAAAGTTGGTTTTATTAGTGTTATTGATGATGACAGTTATTTCTAGTTGTTTTGCAGAATGGAAAAGAAAAAAGAAAAATCAACCAGTGTTACAAAACATAAGATTTCAAACAATAGCTATGGAAATATTAGCGTACTTCTAGAAAGGAGAAAAGAATGCACTGGATTCATAAAGAGCTGGATGGCATTTTAAAGTGATAATGCATAATAAGAAGAAACTTATAATTTGATCTTTAGTAGGATTTATGACCCTATTACAAGTGAGTAGAGTCAGCTGTTTTAAAGATCTATCAAACGATGATCTAATTAAACTGTGGAGGAAAAGAAAATAAAGACTTGTCTATATCTAGCTTGATTTATTAATGAAGAAGGTAACAGCTATTAATTGTTTCAGGAGTGATTCAGTTACAGGACAGAAAACTAATGAGGGTGCTGTATGAAAGGGAAAATTCCAGTAAAAAATAGAGGACAGGAAGAAACTTTCATCATGGTTCGTAAACTGCTTGTGCTGTAGCTTGCTTGGAAAACATTTCAATAACACACATGACTGACCTGTGATTCTTCAAGGGCTTTTCTCTAAATTCCAGTGAAGGGTAAGTTCCCTGTAAGGTCAAATTGTATGGACATGAAGAGCCTACAGGCTACTAGCAGAGACTCAGAAGCACAGTGGTGGCACAGTCAATCACACTGACTTCCAGCTGCCCTTAGAGGATAGAAGATAAAGCTATTGTTACCTGCCTGGGTAGCCTAAAGACGTATCAGATTAAACCTTCCGTCTTTGAAAGCCTCTAGGATTCTTGTACTGTGCTGAAAGAGATAATTCTGTTCTTTCACTAGGGCATCTTCTCCCTTTAAAGGTGGGGACTTACTTGATTTTGAAACTGTTTTATAATTGTGATTATCTAGAATGGCATGAAAAATGTAGAAGATGGTAAATTATTGCATGATTTGAACCAAAATATGTTTGATCTGGGACAGAATTATACCATGCAAAATATGCAACAAAGACAGACAAACCTGGGACCAAAAACTGGAGATCAGAGCATTCATATTCAAAATGTAACATCAGACAGCTTTGCTTAGAGCTACATCTTTAAATTCAATAGTAGCATAATGAAGGCAAGAATTAAGATTCACTGCATCATTCAGTAAAACCCAAAATTCCGTTCACAGTCAGCGTCAGTTGGTATCCATTTTTCAAAGCAAGGGAAATAGATAGGTATACTTTTCATGTCACTTATTTATAAACATTCTCTTTATTTTTCCCTACTTTCACTTCCCAAACACATTCCTGACCAAGAATGGCTATTCAGTATGTTGCATGTAAATATGCCAGAATTTCTGTTGTCACTCTCTTTTACAGAAGTCAACTCAGCTGCCAGGTCAGACTCAGAAATTCTGGCATTCTGCTTTATTTCGGAATGAGTTTGCATTAAAAAAAAAAACCCAAACAACTATGATAAGTACTTCTTCAGATTCTGATCCTTCATTTTATCTATCAGAATTTGAGAGATTTTCTGAGGCCACAAGGTCACTTCGATGTCAAAAAATATGTCTGGCAGCTGTATTTGCTTTATTATAATTTAGTATGTCATTCATGCAAATTGACTTAACAAGTATCTACCCATTTTCATGCACACTTTTGCGGTGCTCTACATGTATACATGCAAACTGCATGCAACTATCCAACTATCTCCCGTCCATTTAACGGAATTATTAATTTCATGCAGAGGAGTGGAAGTCTATTCAGAAAAGACCTTTGAGTAATCCTTACTCCTCTTGAGTAAGATTTTTATATTCTCATATATCTGAAGCTCCATTTGTATTCAGGTTTCATACACATCAGTGGAACTAGGAAATCAAATCCAGCTAGAATGTATAAACTTATTCCTTCCCACTGGTTTTGCATCCAGGGTAAATGCCTGTGTGGTTATTATTGCATTTATTGTCCACTAAAAGAAGGAAATTAATTCTATCAAATTTCAGAGTGCTAACATGCAGAGTGCTAACGTGTTACTAAGACTTCAATATATATTCTTCCATACAATTAGTTTTGCATAATATTGCAACATATCCTTATTTTCCCTTAAAAATACTTAACCTTCCACTTGTTAGGCGTTCCATCTTAACACTTGAAATACTCTTGCTCCGCAGTTCTTGAGTGCTCTCCTGGTGGACATCAGGTCCTGCAGAGCCCTTACCGAAGCGTGAGTTTTGATTCATCCCACCTCCAACAATCAGCTATTCAGGATTTAATCTGTGACCACTCCCTAACATCAGGATGGTATCGCTTCAAGATTTTTGATAAGCCTGCTGAGATGCCAACCAAGTGTGTGGAGGTATGGTTACAAATAATTTGATTCTGAGAAATAGATATTTTGGTGAAGAATTTTTTAGTAGGATAGATATAAAAAGGAGTATGATTATGGGGACTGATGTGGAACAATAAAAAGTACCTATCTTCTCTAAATACCTGATTATATTAAAATGTGTTAACTGGAAAATTAAGTCTTAAGCACTGAAAATTTTACACTGAATAGGTAATAGCAGAAGACGATAAATTAAATCCCTTTTAAAGCACTCAAAAACTGTAATTTCCACTCAGTACTAAAGAAATTTTCTCAGTGGTAGCATAGTGGGGCTATCATCTTGTAAAGCTGGAACTGTGTGATGGTCAGTGTGTTAGGAAGGCCGTGTAAAAGCAGTGTAAAGACTTGCAGCCACATGAATCCAGTAATTGTTGAGCTTTTAAATTCATCATGTCACAGAAAAGAGATTACTCTAAAATGACTTGAACTAACAGAGCTAACTGAAGATTAGTTGCCTTGTCATCTGTAAGCCTCCAGAGACTCAAGAATGACTTGAAATATTTAATACTTCAGGTGTGTAATTCTTTATTTTGGAGCTTATTTGAAGGTTTATTTTGGAGCTCTGTTATATTCTAAGGAGATACATCTTTTAAGTTTCCCCTTTTTAAAACACTTCCTTCCTCAAAAAAACTAGAAATGTCATTAGACTATTTTACCCTTGATTTTTCTAATGAACTGAAATTTCCTTGACACAGTCTCTTAAAAAAATAAACTAAAATCCCTTAAGTGCTTTTAAATGAATACAAAACAGTTCAAACATATGAATGCATCAGCTGCCCACATCTCCTAGAAGAAATCCAGGAGGTTAGCTGAGCCTTCAGCTGATGGCACAGGGCAGATAGAAGGTGTCAGCTTTAACACCTTTAGTTGATACTCAGTGTACTTATGCTTTACACTGTTTGCTGTGCTCTGATAGCATCCGCACAGTCACTTACTGTAGGTTAATGGTGCAAAGTCGTTCACTAAACCTTTTTTGAGGAAAGCACTCAGGTGTGGCTTCCAGTTAAGTTTTTCAGGCACTAAATTATAGCCTGTCTTTAGAAACAAACATAAATTTACTAGGCTCAATACAGGACTTAAGTCTCTTTTGTGTGTGTTTGTATTCAGCCTTGAGGAGGAAAGTCAGCAATCCCTCTGTTTTACTGCTTGAACTTTGCCAAAAGCTCATGTGAGAAATTAATTACGTATGTACTTCTCATTAAAGCACAGCAACAGTTTGATGCAGCATTAACCATTTCCTGGTGTTTTTCTCTGGTGCTGAAGATTAATCGCTGTGGGACTCAAGCTCCCGTCTGGTTGTCTCTGAGGGAGTCAGAATCCCTGCCTGGACCGGGTGAGATCAAACAGTTAACAGCTTGTGCTACATGGCAGTTTTTCTTCAGCACTTCAAAGGACTGCTGTCTTTTCCGAATCCCTGTCAGGGTGAGGAACTGCGGAGATTTCTTTGTTTACTTGCTGCAGCCCACCCAAGGATGCATGGGGTATTGTGCAGAAGGTGAGAAAATGCATGCTCTAACTCAGCTAAGTGTGTCTGTTTATAAGTGTGTTTCTGATCTACATCTGTCTGATATTTGGTGGAGTGGAAATGTCAGGAAACAGTTCTGCTAAAATTTCTTGCAATCCTTACTTTTAATATTGGTATGATAGAAGAAATGATCTGAAATGGCCAGGTGGGTTCACTTAATCCCTCTTTAACTTATGTGTAGCATTTGACTGATTTTCAAAGCCCAAAAACTTAAGAGTTGAAATTTTCCCTATAATGAGGTGGGGTTATAAGACACATCTTGAAGTCAAAATTCAGTGTACCAAAATTCAGTGTAATTCATGGCACTCAGCCTCTGCAAATACCCATTACTGAACATGCATAGAATTATGTATCAGAGTAAATGTTGTCTTAAGAACTTGAGCAAACTGTGCTTATATCAATTATTATTTAGCATTGTTAGGAATATTTTTGTTGTAACTCATCATCTTTCTGGAGAGTATGCATGTTGCTAGAAGAAAATTCAACACAGAAATGCTGTACTGATACACATTTTATGAGTACTATGACAAAGAACAGGAGACCTTTTGCAATGTCTCCTGTTGTCTTGGGTGCTTGTGCTGCAAAAGTATGTTGGTGTTAGCAGCTCAAAACTTCAGTATTTCATTATTCGTGACAGATTTTTCAGATAATCAAGCCATGGTTGAATCCTTACAGTTACAAATACTGTGAAACAGTGACAAATTAGCGTAGTAGGAAATTCTTATTAGCTCACGTAACACACCATTGTGAAAACACTAGCAATATTTTCATGCATCATATGCTGTATTGCTCCGAGTCATATTCTCTATTACTGACTGCTTTCAAAAGTGTTATAGCAAATCTATCATGGGCTTTCTGGTGCCTTGTTTGCCCATCATTATACCTTTAGATCCAATTGTTAAGACATTCTCCAAGGGTTCAGCAAGCATGTGTGTGAAACAATGAAGAACTCCTGCACAATAGGACGTGCATTTACTTTGGATCATGGTACATGATGAGGAAAGAAGATATAAAACTGCAGCTAGACAGCGAGCTAGCAAATTTTTACTGGCTCAAAACAAAGCAGGCAAAAAGCATCATTCTTATTTGCCTCTGCTAAACACTGTAAATCTGAAACATATTTTGAGTGTAAATGCACACACATTTAAGATGACGTTGTCATGGGAAGTACATGGTATACTCTTGTACTGCTTTTTGTATGTAGGTTACCATGCGTACTGTGTTTTCTCTTTAACACCTGATAGTTGTAAACACCTGATGCAAATTTTCAATCCATCCTCTATGTGCTAAGGAATTCAAACATGTACCACTGAAGTGTGGAACACCAAAGTCTGCTCTTTGTTCTTTTTGGTGAATGGGATTTCCGGTGTTGCTGCTGCCCTTATGATGTAGTTTGAATAGAGTGACTAACTGGCATTTTCATGTTTAAGCCAAGTTCAACTTATTTTTCTATAGCATTCAAAATACAAAACAATAGCAGTGCTCAAGCACTTTTTCTTAGGCCTCTGTAGGAAAGGTGGTTTTTTTTCAAAGCAGGCCTGCACTGAATTTCCCTGTCCAGTGTTACAGTTAAAGAATAAGTGTTCAGATGTGAGTTTGGGGAGAAAAATATATATTCAAGAGAATTTTATAATTCCTTTGTATTCACTAGCAACATGCATAAATATTGGCCGAGCATATGAGCAGTAAAAGTTGTGGAGGTGATAGAATGTTCTGTACCCTTCCTCCTAGATGATTTCCAGCATAAGGCTTTGTGTTCACTGCTGTCATAGCTGTCCGTGGATCCAATTATAAGAGTGTTTCTGTTCTGCAAATTTGCACTTCAGTTAGTGTTTTGTGACATTTGGTCTATAATCCAAGAGCACTGGTGTACGCACTCTGTATGTGTGTGAATATACAATGTAAAAACAATTTATAGTTTCAGATGCAAGGCCACAGACCTGTGATCCTGCGGGAATGGCAATTGAAGGCATCTGTGGCAGTGAGTATTTTGTTTTTATTTTCAAGGTTTTCTGTGCATCTGTGACCCCTTAATGTCAGCATTTAGTGATATTCTGTCTTGAATAAAAAAATGTTCACGTTATGAACAGTATTGCTTGGTTTGTTGCAAAATGAGCAGTTTGGAGGTAGTTTCAGGCAAACTTGGATTACAAAAGTTCTTTCTCAGAATATTTTGAGTAAGTATCAAAATGTCAAAAAGTAATTGTAATGATGCTGAATGACAGATCACTTTGATTCTTCAGGAGTAAAATCTAAGAGGAAGCTACAAATCATATTGCTTCTTATTCTGTTCATTTCTAAAAAGCCTTTTTCTTTTTCCTTTTCTTTCCCCCCACTTTCTTCATAAATAGTGAAATTATTCTTCAGTAAGGCATATTCATTTGCATTTTGCTCTCTCCTGCCTGGTAAAATAATTAATTGTATTTTATTCTCTTGTTTATGTTTTTAGTTTGGGTTTTTTTAAATTTTTTTTTCCCTTCTTTGGCATCTGCCTATTGGCTAGAATATAATCAAAAGCTCAGAAAGAGTTTTTTCCCCATTTAATAAGTAAGAGAAGGAAGAAACACATTTTTCTTTGATTCTCTTAGGAAATTATGTAATATTCCCACATATGAAAAAGGTAAATATTATTAGTGTATTTATTGGAAAAGATATGTCAATATCATTGTATCCAATACTGTTTTTGTGCAGAATAAAAAGCACAGGCCACCCTTCTGTTTGACTAGGTAACCTGGCTCCTACACCATCTCCATCTGTGTCACCACCACTTCCATCTGTTCCCGAGGTTGTAGCAGAGATGGTCAAAGGCAGCATCTACCTAAGGTGTACCTTTGGCATTCCTTTTGCAAGCAGCTCTGTTGGATTCATTGTAACTTGGTCAAGACTTTCTCCTGAAGGTATCAAAGAAGAACTTACCCAGGAAACAGCAGTTCATACCTTCTCACTTCTAGAACTAGATGGGATAAACGTCAGACTTGGAGACAGGGTATGTTAAAAGATGATTATGATTTCTTTGTATCTTTGTAAATACGGCTCAGTAGACACTAACAGTTTTTAGAGAGAGGTCCAGCACCTTGCTGTATAATTTTTCTTGGCAGGAGCCTACTGCCTCTACTTATTTACGCCAACTGCCCATATGAATGTGTACATACCACAGAGATATAACTACCACTGCCTTTAAGGTTTTCAGACTGTTTATCTCAATATAGTGCAGTGTGCCTCCAGGAGGTAAATTTTGATTCAAATAATGTAAATTAAGAGGATTTTTGGATGCAGTTGCATCTCAGTGAGAGGCTGTAAGAGCCAGAGGTTGTGAAAGTTGTGTTGTTGATTGATTAGATAGATATCTTTTCTCTGAATGAGCGCCTTCTTACTGGTTTTATGTGTAGGATTTTTATGTTTTAATCTCTGCCATCAAAAGCAGTGTGATGACCTGTCTTCCATTTCACCAGAATGAAGACTTAGGCTCTCATGGTATCTTTGAGAAGCCTAAGCACTGGAAAATCAGTAAACTATTTGCCTATATATACCAAAATACAGGTTAATTTTTCCTGGAGAAAATAAAAAACAAAAAAAACACCGGTTGGTGTGCATATGTATGTTCAAGCCAAAGCCAGGCTGCTTGGATGGCTTATGGACAGCAATAACAATTGTTAATCCTCAGAAATCATTTGGGGACTTTGTGAAGACTTGCCTGACAGTGTTGGCTTTGTGGCAGTCAAAAGGAAAGGCTCAATCATAAGCTACCTCCTGCTGCAATGAATCTCTGTTTTTTCCAGGATCAGAAATACTGCATGTGTGTCAACACATCTCAAAATGGATACAGCAAAATAAAAACAAACCCCAAAACAAACACCAAACCAAAGCAAAACCACAGTGTCTAGTAGCA
Source organism: Pomatostomus ruficeps (assembly GCA_013400735.1). Taxonomy (NCBI): domain Eukaryota; kingdom Metazoa; phylum Chordata; class Aves; order Passeriformes; family Timaliidae; genus Pomatostomus; species Pomatostomus ruficeps. The sequence continues at coordinate 8,804 of VYZT01024484.1, read as the reverse complement.
TGGAACTGGTTCAGTGGCCAGAAATCACACTGAATTCCTCATCTTGAAAAAGATTGTCCAGGTCTATAACATCAGGAAAAACATAATCTAAGATCTAATGGTCACTAAACAAAATTAAAATGCAAAAACTGTGAAATGGAAAAAAAAAGTAGTAAATAACATGAAAAGAATTGTAGAATATGTTTTCATAAGATGTCATTTGTTGCAGAAATGCTTCAGAAAATACTTTTTAGGTGTTCATTAATAATGATTTCTATGCAGTCATTAGTTGAAGAAGACTCTATGACTGGTAGAATATGCCAGGAAAAAGTCTTAGGATGCTCAGTCTGTTTCTATTTTTTTTTTTTTCTTTAGCTGTACTTAGCAATTACCACTGGCAGCTGGTACCTTCTGGTGCAGCCAGAAGACTGGCCTTGATGAATCCATTGAACTGACTATGGTGGCCAAGTTTTGTCTTCATGTGACCATTTCATACCAAAAATTGTGTTCTGTTATTCTGGTTTTGCCCTATAGGTGTACTGTAGCAGTTCTGCTTTTTTCATGGAGAAGCCAGATATACAAAGCTCTTCAGTTGAGAGCAAGGAATTTTTTGCTGGAATTAAGGTAACTGTAAAAACATAATGTAGTAGGAATCTTTGAGTACTGCTACACCAGTCCTCTGACTAGAAGGCACTTAAAATGTATTAACTGTGAATTAATACAACATGTTGTTGGCTGATGTGGACTTAAATTTGTCCAAAAGCAGGAGAGTCCCAGTGGTTTGTGTGCTCCCCATGTACTCAGGGTGCAGCGAGGCTGAACTGGCACCTTGCACACACAGCACAGGCCTTGGTTTCCAGCAGCTGGAGCCGACTGGTGCTGTGCTTGTAAAGTTTGAGGGCACAGCCCTGAGCCATCCTGGTTAAAGACTGGGAACTGGTAGGCGAGCTGTGCTGTGCCCCTTGGTCAGAGGCCAAGTGCCAAACTAGTTTTAGTTTCTACTGTAGATAGAGCTCTAGGGACCCATCTGCTGGCCAGGAATGGGACCCCAGTCCCGGAAAGACACGTCATTATATATTGGGTATAGTCCTGCTGACTGAGCCTGAGCTTGTTTCCATAGGATCAGGGACCAGATTTCCCTCATGGAAGTGCACTTCGGCAGTGCACCCTGCAAAGAGGCAATGTGTTATCCTTATTTCCTTGTGAAGCTGCATTCAGGACTGCACCCAGCTTACCAAGCTCAGCTGCTACTGATCTCTAATTGAGTTTTTGATTGTACGTTTTTGGTAATCTGTATTGTTGTAAGCTTGTAGAAAGGAATCCCAGGAGAAATATGGTGCTTCCAAATTCTTTTGGAATTGTTGCCCGTAGGTAGTTTCTCACTTACTTCCCCTCACCCAGACAGTACACAAAACTTCGTATCTAGGCTTCCAAGGGTTACTAATTTTTGTGGTGAAAATGTTTGCTAACTCCTTACCTTTCTAGCTAACTTTTAGTCTTGCCTTTTCCTTATCCCTGCCCCTTTACCCACCTCTTCAAGACTCTGCCTGCTGTGTCTGCATCTTCTCCTCAATATGCTGCTGCTCCTTAGCCCATGTAATTAAGCACTCCTAGCTGATTAGGAAGCAGTGCTGCAGTTCCCTCACAAACATTGAATTTTAAGTAGAGTTTCTTCTGTGCTAGATACATCCAGAAACATATGATATATCAGAAGATGGGAAGGAATACAGACTGACAATAGAAAGTAGCATTCCTATTCCTTGTCCTGGGTTTAGCCAGCTAGAAAGTGACTGCAAAATCTCACTAATATTATATATTGTTGATGAAGGTAAGTATTACTCTGATTTTGTTGCATTTTGGATATTTAATGTATTTTTATAAATACTGTGCTGGTTTCCTTCTTTGGAGAAGTTGTTACACTGCAAAATACTTTCTAAAATGTTAAAGTATTCACAGTCTGTATGATGCTGCTGAAAATATGAAAGAATGTGTCCTTTACTTGTTGAAGTTTGCAGGTGTTTTTCTGGTAGACATTGATATCAGAGCCACATTCTTCAACTTGAATAGACAGAATACTGTAATACTTGTAAAGTTTATAATTCAGTCAATTTTTTTTACCTACATTTTTACGACTATAGCCATTTTCTGTAATATTTTCTCAGGCAAAGATCCTGTGAACCTGGAGGAGCCTTGCCTGTGCAGACAACCATTTGTTTTCCACATTAGCAAGCCTATCATGATTTCCATTTGTCAAACAGGGAAATGCAAAAACATTGTCTTGGGTGCATGTATGAAGAGGTAGAGAGGAGGTTTTTTACATGACCAAACCAAACCCAAGAAAAATGCATAATTATTTTAATCAAAGTGTGTGTAAATAAGTTAATATCTATATTAGCAGTTGTATGCAGAATGTGGCTTATCGAGAGGAAGACCTCACTAATGATGTATTTTCTTTAAAACAGGTAAAGAGCAGTTAGGTCTAAACTTGGCTCTTTCTTCTTGTCATGTGGATCTTCTCCCGAAAGCCTGCAATAATGGAATCTGTAGTCAAGGTGTAATTTATTTCACTGCTGTGACAGACTTCATGCAGGATGGAGACAGGATTACCAGAATTGCAGTTGAGCCTATATCCAGTGAGAATTTCCTGTGGAATGGCTATGTTCCAGGAAGCACACAGGTTGAAAATCTTCATGTTAAGCTCTGTAAACTGGCCAGAAGTGTGGCTGGTGTTAGTGAAGCTTTTCTTTCAGTTGTGACTTGCTGACTCACACCAAGATTTCTAAGTGGTTGATTTTAGTTGCTTTATTTTTTCTTTAAATTCTGTGTTTTCATTTGAATTAAATAATTTTTGTTTACATTTTAATATTGAAGTGACTACTGAGATTGATTAAAAGTATAATATAATATATTTATTAGAATGTAAACTACTATCATAAGATAAATAATGTACCCAAGTTAATTTTTTTCCTAACCTGACATGTTTTATAATTTGTTTCTTTGTTTTGAAGATTACAGTTAAGGATCTACCCACTGCCTACTGCTATTCTTTTACTGATCCTCATATAATTACATTTGATGGAAGGTAATTACTGGCTTGCTGCTCTTAATTTTAAGTGTGTTGGGAATTTTGTGCATGGGTTTTGGGAGGTGTGTTTTATTTCCTTAATTATTTCTCTTTCTATTCTAAATCTGTGCTAGTGATACAAGTCAGCTGTAGTTTTACTCAACTGCACTGAGTACTTTATGGTTTTTTGGACAATAAGGATTAATGTGCCTTAGTTGGTAAAAGCTTTCTAGTCATGATGAGGTTTGTAATGTTTGCATTTCTAAAGGCAAGTCTTGGCCTCTTCACAAGAGAATGAAGCAAATGGACAAGAGGAGTGATAGCTGTAGAGACTGTTGACTACGAAAAATAGAAATGTAAAAACCATGGTAAAATGATTGATTAAGCAAAACTTTTAATGCAAAGATGTTTCCAAACAACAGCATAGTTTCCCTGTTTCTATGTGTTGGTATCTGAATCCTTGCAAGGACCAAATTACTAGAAGCTGTCTGCTGTCTGTGTAGCATTTTGCTGCGTCTGTTAGTGGCATCGAAGGCAACTTACTCACTGCTGTCACTTGCACATCACTGGCAAAAAGGATTTTGAAGTGAAAACAGCTTTCTTGGCCACAGCTGGTTTTGGTGTGCTTCTTTCTCTCAAGGTGTTTCACTAAAGATGTCTGAACAAACACAGGCTCCACACCTGGGAGTTTTATATCCTGTGTTCAGCAGAAGCATATTTCTTCAAGTGGCCAGGTGAGGAGAAGAGGATATATTGCCTCCAAATATGGATGTTCAGCCTACACGTGATAACAGAAGGGAAAATAAAATTGGTTCTCTGATAGAACTGTGACGACTACTACTACTACTACTACTGCTAAAGTCAATGGGGTTATTCTGATCTTGCAGTTTCTCCTTGAGTGGAAGTTTTAGGGATGTCTTAACTGGGCATTGTAACCTTGGATGCATTGTGATCAAGCTTTTTCATGAAGCACTCTTTTACTGCAGTGTGATGTGTCTGGAAGCATGAGGCTGCAGGGAAAGAACTTTCTTCTTAAGGATAAATCATGTTGCTACTTTATTTTACAAACTGCTACTTTATTTTATGAGGAAACAAATTATGTACTGAATTACGGACAATGCAGTGAAGTCCCAGTAGTGCAGCCATCTGCATTTTGTCTGCTGGCCCATTACACACAAAGCAAATTGCCAGTCTACAGTCAACTGTCAAATGCCATTTATAGCCAAGAGGCTATTAAATTTACAGCAAAAGTTTGGGGGTTTTCTGTCTGTTTTTTCTTTTTTTTTTTTTTTTTTCCTCCCTTTTTGCTGCTGAATCAGTAAATTTGCTATTTTAACCTTGCTTCAGGGGACAGATGGCTAACCCTAAGGAAAAAAGGCAACTTGCTATTTATGGTTTTCATCTTAAATGATCATTGGGAATAAGCACTCCCCATCTCCATTTTAATAAAGCAGAGATTTTAAAAGGATGTGACTTTCTAAATCATTTTGTCAAGGGTACTTGTGCAGCTTTCAGCAGCTGCCCCCACATGCACGCTGCTGTGCGTCTTACTGCTCTTGCTGCATAGGTGTACTGTTGTAGAAACATAAAGGTGGAGAAAGTACCCTCCATATGCCCTGTTAAAAAAAAATAAATCAAAGAATGGCAGTAGCTTTAAGCTTATGTTTCCATTCACAGCAATTGTCTGCATATGTTCCACTCATGATCAGTCTTTTCTGCTGTAAGAATAAAGTTTGTTTGTTTGCTTGTTTGTTTTAATTTAGAGCTGCTCAGAGGAAGATATAATGGTATTTGCTCAGGATAAAGCTGTGTTTTGGTCTGTAGGCTGTACTGTTTTTCTGACTTGGGAAAAGGACTTTCAGTATCAATGTTCACCAAATATTAGAAATCTGTTTGAAAAGAAAGTTGCTGACCTGTAGTGATACAGTGATTTCATAACCAAAGTGATACCATGTGCTATTCTTTTGATTCCAGAGTCTATGACAATTTTAAAACAGGAACATTTGTTCTCTATAAGAGTACATCTCGAGATTTTGAAGTTCATGTTCGGCAATGGGACTGTGGAAGTCTTCACTACCCAGCATCCTGCAACTGTGGCTTTGTTGCTAAGGAAGGAAGTGATATAATTGCATTTGACATGTGCAGTGGTCAGCTCCATGAATCACAGCCACACTTATCTGTAATAAACAGAGACACAACAGGAAGCAATGTCAGAATCACTGAATCCTACCTAGGAAGAAAAGTAACAGTAAGTGGTAAATAATTGCTTACAGAATAGGTAAGAAAAAAAATCATGTTTCTCATGAGACTATCTTCAATCTCTTTTTAGGTTTTGTTTTCTTCTGGAGCTTTTGTTCGTGCTGATGTGAGTGAATGGGGAATGAGCATAACACTTAGGGCACCCAGTGCAGATTACAGACATACAGTGGGACTCTGTGGCACCTTTGATGGAAATGCAGAGAATGACTATCACACTGCAAGTGGCGTGGAAATTCCAAACCATGCTAATGTTCCTTTGTCTTTTATTAAAGAATGGAGGTAACAAAATGCTTCTGTTGCTAAATCAAGTGTCATCATTTTTGGTTCTACCTTTCCTTCACTCTCGTAAAAACTTGTCAAAATAATAAAAAAGTCACCTTAAGTTTTTAAGTTGATGTTAGAATGTCATCATTACATTTCATAATTAATTTAAGGTAAAATTGAAACTGAGTTGCCAAATAAGTATATAAGTCTATGATGTAAGATTACTTTGATTAGACTTGGAACAAATATCAAGGTATACAGAAAACATCCACTCAATTCTTTTATAATTTACTCTTGAGGTTTTGTGTTTTAACTGGCGTTTAAATATAGCAGTGTGCTGCAGACTTATGCTGTAGAAGTATGAAACAACAAATAACAAACAAAAGTTAATACTTTAGTAACAAAGAAAATAGTTCAGATTATACAGTTTCATCTTTTTCATTCTTCGCTAGAATTTTGCCAGGAGAGAGCTTGTTTGACAAGACACCTGCTTCTTTAACATCTTCTAGAAAAATTGTCTTCTGTGACTGTGCACTTGAAGATGCTGGATTGTATCAACCCATGAACAAACTGGAGACAATTACTCAGTCAGAACTTCCTCTGTCTTGTAAAGAAAGTGAAAATGGTAGATTTCTCGCTTTGATACCAGGACTGGATGTCACTGCGGAGTATCTTGGTCCTGCTGGTCATGTCAGAGGCTTAAAGAAACGTTCATCTACACGTGAAATGGATTCATCTACACTTCTGCGGAGGCAGAATAATCAAACCAAACTTCACAAAACATCACTAGTAAACTCGCATCTCTCTGCCACCTCAGTGGGAAATACTGGTACAGAAAGAGAAGGAAGTTCAAGCTCAGACATTAGGAGAAATTCTCACCATTACAGCAGTCATGTTCACAAAAGTCACTCTTCTTCAAGCAGAAGAAAGCGGCAAAATTATTATGGATACCATCCGGTATTCCTCTTCCAGAGTCTCACCCAAACAGATTTAGAAGGATATAGTTATTTTTTCCCAGAGGACCATGCCACTGACACAGACCAAAAGCTCCTTCCTTCTTGGCCCACACCTTCAGGCCTCACTGAATCCAGTGCTTTGTTCCTGTGCCAGCAGGCAATAGCTAATTCCAGCATAGGAAGATCTTGTGGTGCCCTCCTTGGCCAGCGCACGGGGGATGCTGTCAGTATGTGCGTTAAAGATTTGCTGCTGAAAGATGACCTCAGCTGGGCAGAAGCTTCCTTAGCTCTGCTGGAGAATGAATGTGAGAAGAGAATTTTAGAAGAAATAAATTACAACCCACAGGGACTTGAGGAGTCGGTTGAGAGCCTACTTACTGCTTTGAAGTGTCCCAGTCTCTGCAGTGGCAACGGGGAGTGTACGGAATGGGGCTGTGCATGTTTTCAAGGCTACGGCTCCTATGACTGCAGCATACTGTCTGGTAAGTGGGGGGAAATGAGATTTACTTTAATAATGTTCTCAGTACTTGTGCAAAGTGTGTTTGTTTCGCTGTCTTTCTCTCCTGCTTCTGTATGTGGACAAGGGTTCTCAATTATTTAGTTCCAGTTTACTACAGCTGTAATAATTTCCCACTCAGCCTTCTTGTTTCCAAGGACAAAACATGAGTTAAGTTTCTAATATGGCAGATTAAAAAAGTCAGTTTGCAAGGCAGAGTATCACCCCAAGAGAATGGCAATGTTTCCACATGATGTCTTTTTCAGGGAAAATATGCCACATCCATCCCTTCCCTAGATTTTTATCATTTATGTGATCCTGTTTATTAGCTCTAAGTGGGATGTTTTTATCTTTGGTGATATTACATCTCTGTAAGCTAACTCTTAGATGGGATGGGAGAAAAATTGATGGAGAAGAAAAAAGAGGTATAACAAACAGTGCTGGACAGGAGGTTTTTTTAATTTTCAGCAGGTAAGATATTCACTAAAAATTCAGTTAAACAATTACACTGGAAAAATATGAACAGTACTAAAAATGTCAAAATTCTTTCAAAATAAAATATTTTCTATTTTGGTTTGCAGTGGTGTTTTTGTTTTAGTGGCTTATTTAAGAGCAAATAGAGAAAGAGGGAATAGAATATTAAGAAATATTTGACTTCAAGAGGAATAAAATAAGCTGATTTTACTTCATATAAACTGGTTTTGAGTGTTCTGATCTGTCAGTTTATTTCCTGAAATAACTTCTGTCTGACATGTTTTTGGTTAGTTTTTAATTTAAAAAAAGCCCTACATCAATTATTGTATAACTGTCTCCTTTCATGTTCCTGTTTCTAAGGCCTTAGTTTCACTTCAATTTTATTTGGAAGTGTGATGTAAAGAACCATAGTTCAGAAAGCAAAACGTGTAGTCACAAGTGTTTGTTATCAGTTGAATTTTCTCTGCTTCATAGTACCGAGGTTCCAAGAGAAGACAGAAGCCTAGCTTTAAATTTAAGATTCAGTTTAACAATGTAAAATCTTTCTGTTTATGTTTCCCTTCAGCTGGGTCCAGATTTTGTTGTTTACATAGTTTTCATGGTTGGATAAAAAAATAAAAATATTGCATAATGTAAATGCATATGAACGAGTTCTCATACTAGCATTTATTGTCTGATCTCTGCTTCCAAGACCAAGCTCCAGAAATTGCAGAGCTGGAGAATGCTGGGCTCTGCGATATTCGACAGTATGACTGCACCTCAGTGAGAGCCTTCGGACATGGTTTCAGGGACTCACTGAACCTGAAATGTGAAATCATCAAATTGCAAGTAGGTCTCCCTGAATAGTGACAATGGCCTTTTAAACTTCTTAGAGAACAAGGGACAAAATGTCAAACATATTATTCATTGATGTGGGTACAACCCAATGCTTTAGGGGAAGCTAAAAGCAAAGACACTCAGCACTTTGCAGCAAACACTCAAGACTTTGCAAGATTGCCATTTCCTCCATGATAAGAGAAATACAAAACATAATGGGGATGTTCAGCAGCTGGCAGGGAGATAACAGCATACAGCAACTATCCATCA
>VYZT01024458.1:7449-19467 GCA_013400735.1 Pomatostomus ruficeps | reverse complement strand
GAATTAAATGCAGCTCCCCAAACCCCTCACTGTCTCCCCAGCTGACCACACTAATTGTAATCAGAGTTCCTTAGGATCCTTGCAAATGTAGGGATTTTCTTTTTGCTGAAGGTACTGAAATCACTCACGTTAAAACTGCATCCCAAGCTCAGTGTCACCTGTATCATATAACTGGTTTTTCCAATGCTTTCAGATTTAATGTGAATATTCATTTTGCTCTTCAGGGCTCTCGAGGACTGCTCTAGTTTGATCTGAATCTTTAGGCCTCAGTCAAAAAATACCAACATAAAACTTATGCCATTGCATCCATGTTGGATGATGACACTAAAAAAATCCCTCTCTGTGCAGTCCACTCTCCCTACATCAGAAGCAAAGAAATCTGACGCAGTCACTGCCTCTTTTGCTCACCAGCTTTTTATCTCTTCCAGTTCCTGAGAATGTCTGGAGTTTTGCCCCTAGGATTAGAGTAAGGAAAGAGAAGAAGTCTTTTGGTATTTCAAGTTTTGACCCTGCTAGTTGTTTTTGTAATTCTTTTCTTCAGCATGATCTCTAAGAGTTTGTGCTATTCTAATTAACAAACTTGCTCTTAATTAAGCTTCATGAGCGCTTTGGCTGTGAGGAACATAGGCACTTAAATTAAGTTTTCTTTTATTCCAAGGTTTTAAGAAGGTGTTTTTTAACTTCAGGCAGGCATTTAAGTCACATGAAGCTCAATGGCTTTTAAGAACGTGTGTCTTTTGCAGAATACAAAAGGATTTGGGGGCATCTTTAATTAGTTTGATGAAAACGGAGCTGGAAAGAACAGATTATGCTAAATTAGTCTACCTTTCTCTAAGTGTGTACATTTTTCATGACAGGCACGCGAGAAGCTGCAGAACCCCTCAACATTTGCTATCCTGGTGCCTTCTAAACTGACACAGTTTATAAAGTATCCTTGGGATAGAAATCTAGACATGGCTTTCCGAATGGGAATAAATGTTTTGCAGATTACAGAACATGAGGGCATCCAGCACAACACAGTAAAGACCCCGTTGGTCAGAGATCAAACAATGCACATTGGTGAATCAATTTCATTGGTGGGAAAAAAAAGAAAAAAAAAAGACACAACAAAGCAACTGAGAAATTTACTGTATATGGTTCATTAAAACAAAGAATAAAAGAGGCAAATTGGATAGACGAGGCAGAGAACTGAAATTAGCAGTCTAAAAAGAGCACTATCGAAATTAGCCTGGTCTTATAAAATAATGTTTTGCAGCAAACTCCAAAGCACTTAACTTCCTGTGAAAACTTTCAGGCAGCCTGAAGGCATTGTCTGAGCAGCTGTACAATATATCAGCTAAATGTCCTCTGAGTGAATGGATTCTCCCAGCAGAGGCACCTGCAGGATGTGCAACTTCTATTTCACACATTCTTTCAAGGCAACCATGCAGCTTATCGTTTGCACTCACAATGGACAGCTGGCATCACCCAAATGAAACATCAGATTTGCTTTTGCTGACAAATAAATTAAAAAGCCACCCAAAGAAACCCCCAAGAACAATAAAAACAACAAAAAAAAAAGGGAGGGGAATGCCTTCAAAGGTTCTTCCGCATTCTGAAATGTTTAATTGGACTTTCAAATGGCAACGAATCAAAATATGCAGCTTTTCGTGTATAATGAGGATCAAGGAAACAAAAAAGAAACCCTTGCAATACCCCAGAATTCCAAATAGATAAGCTTGCCAAATCAGGAAGTTTGAAGAGGGAAGTATAATTATCTTAAGTGTCTGCTTCGTTAAGAGACGAGGATGCAAAAGGAAAATTAACCATATGTTGCACTTTGCTGAGGGGATGGAGAGAACCAACCAGAAAGCCTGATAAAAGTCTCCAAAGCATCTGCTGAGTTCTGCAGGGCGAAAATCCCCGCCTTGGTGTGTGAGTGGAAACATTCTGCTGATTTTTGGATGTGGTCTTGGACTTGACACAACCCAAGCCACAGTCTCCTGTCTAAGCTCACCTGATATGATTATTACGATTATGATGGTGCAGGCACCAGTGACCCTTGTTCTTTTTCAGTCCTGTTAACCTGGAGGGCTGAAATTTGTTAGGAACACACACATTGCAAATTCCTAATTTGGAGAATTATTCAAACAGGAAGTAGGAAGTCCCTCTAGTTCCAGTGTCATCACTTCCAGGGCTGACTTTACAACAAGAAAACTTGCAGCAAGAGAGATCTCAGCCAGCAGCTCTGACTTACCTCGAGTCATTCCCACTCTGACAAAAGCTGCCTGAAAAATTTCAGCTCCAAACTTCCTGGAGTCAGTTTGGTATTGTAGAATCGTTCTCAAATTCATTCTTTACCTCTGTGCCAACAGAAAGAATGAAACTTCTCTCCAAGATGCTTTGACGGAAGAAAGATAAATTACTGTAAAGTATGGGCTTAACTGATTACACCAGCAATGCAACTTTCATCCAGTGAAGGTAATTCCTTCCTTTTGATGGAGATTTAAAATCATGGAATGACTTAAGTGGATGTCTAGGCAAGAGAAAGCATCTTTTAGCAGGCAACCTGATGAAAAGAACAATTACATCCAGAGTGGACAGAGGACACAGTCCAAGTTGTTCTTACCCAGGAGCTTCAGTGCTTTTATTTCTCTTACCTTTTTGCTTCAGATGCAAAAGTGAATCTACAATTTCATTCCAAGAAATATTTGTGAACATTTCTTGCTCTGCTCATTATTATGTGATAGCTTCTCAGCAGTCCACTTTTGGTGATCTCATCTTGAATCTAGAACCTGGAGTTAAACAAAGAAAACCACTGTTTCCTTCTCCAGCACTGATCCCTTGAACCTCATATTTACTCCTCTGACATCAATCATGTCAAAAACAACAGAGTGGGGAGATGAGGGAAACAGACTGACTCTAGCACTTAAAAATAAATGCTGCAGGCAAGCTTAGCAATGTGATGCTCTCAGAAAAATAATTTTTTTTTTAATATCCAACAAATTTACTTTTAAGCAGCACCTTTCAAATTAATGAGAAGCACATACTGGAAATATTTAACAGCCTAGTCAGAGTTATGCTTCTCTCCTCTGGATTTTCAATGGAGCGTGGAATCCAAAGCCAATCTGTTCCTTGAATAAAACCCTCCTCAGTATCATTCAAAATGCTGAGATCAGTGGAAATCTTGGTGCCTTCTTTCTCTCACTTCTGATGGCCACATTTGTCAGTGGGTAAAAAGACTTGTGGCTGCATGGATCCAGCAGTTCTCAGTCAGTTAATGCAGATGTAATTTCCTGATATTGTGGAGAACTGCTAATTGTTATTATCTCTCCCTTTGGTGCTATTAAGAAAAGGTTTAAACTGCCTCAAACTTCTGGACTGGTGAATCTCTTTTAAAAGCCACTTATTTAATCCTGGAAACATCAGGGAAATGCTAGCAGTGATAAAGTCCCGCTGTTAAAATAAATATTGAATTCTGGTTTGCAACTGTATTTATTTTTAATGCAAACTGCTGAGGACTTGTTCAGCAGTGGGAGCCTATTTATCTGCATAATGCATGCTCTTGTTTACACATTATCACTTGTTAAGTGTTATGAGCAGACAAAAGGAAAAGCTGGACTGAAACCACACGAATCTGACAGGGAGCACTCCTGACAAAGCAGACGAGGTTATAGGTTTTTAGCACCTCATCTGATGAATTGCCAAGTGATGACAATAGCCAGAATTTTATTAAGGCTTATAAAAGGCTCTGCTGCACTCTGCTCTTAATCAATATGGTGCAAATGTTTGCGTGAATGACACAGAATCCCAGGCAGGCTGATTCTCAGAGCAATTCCTTTAGGCCAGAGGAGAGAGGGAAGAACTGAAGCTTCCATGCAGTAAGGAAGGAACCACTGCATTTCAGCAGGAATTGCTAAGCCCATGTCAACCCTTTCTTGCCATCTCATTTTTGGGATGGGATTTTCTAGCACATTGACATGACACTTTTGGCATCCATGCTTGATTTGACTCAGCCAATATGTCACCCATATTTAAAACATAATTCTGAATTTTCCAGGAGGCAGCTTAGACCTGGAGGCAGCCACAGCATCGTACCTTTCATCTCTGTGATGTTAATTCAGTCAACAGGCACTTTCACTGGCTTCCAGTAACACGTAATTCCTCAATTCATATGAATTTTACTGGTAAAATTAGTAATTAGGATTAAAGATCTGCTCTTAGTCTCAAAGGAAGAGATTTAATCGATGATACTTCTTCTGTGGCTGGAAAATAGGCATTTTAGTTTATATATAATCATTACTTTTCATCGTGTATTCTGCTAAATTCATTGCTGTTATTTTATTATTGTGTTCTTTATGGACAAATTATAAAGCATAGCACTGAATACTCTGTTAGGCTTTGCTGAGAATCCATTTTCATGCAGAATTTTTTCCATCACCCCTACAACCCAACCCAAGTCTGAAACGAGCAGTAGTGGAATTTTCTTTTGAATTACCTAACACTATTTGAAATTTTACATCAAGTACAGGCTTCTTTTCTTTTTATGTGTAGCTTTTCAGCTTATATTGCACTAAGTCTGAAAAACAGTCTTCTGTTTACCAGGGAAAAATAAACATAATCTTCTAATCCTGCTGCAAGGCAGAAACACATGGCCCCGTTTGGTGGAATAGAGTAAATGTATCTTGAAAGAAGCATCTGAATGAATTTGTATAAATGGCCACCTCACCATGAACTGCAGCGTGACAGGGTTATGATCTCCAAATCTTGCACTTCCCTCCCTTCAAGCACTGCCGGTCTGAGCTCCTCGTCCTGGCTGGAGTGACAGAACAAGAAAACAAGATCAGTGTAATTTCTCCATCAGCTATCCCATTTAACAGGAAAAGAGACTCTTAAATGCCAAGGAACAAAATGTGAATCAAATTTATGTCCCTCAGGTACAAGTTCAGTCAATAACTTCCAGTGGATTCTCTTTGTCTATTCAGGGAGGGCTTTTACTCTTTTAACTCTGCTGAACAGGAGATTTCTTGCTTTCTGTCTTAAACAAAACACCATCATGTTTTGTTGAAAATCATCAACACTTCTTTTTTGGCCCGTTCTCATGGAGGCTTTATTAATAAGTGGATTTATCACTGTGTAGGAATCCTGTGTTAACAATTACATCATATTAAGCACGTAAGTGCCTATTAAATACAAGCACCAGCATCCTGCAGGCATGGGCCCATCCATCACAGCCCTCAGCTGTGCTCACACAGAACATTAACTGCAAAGCAGCACATTCCTGTGCGAGGCAGCAGATGGGAGCTCAGTGCCGTGTGTGTTTTCTGTTCTCAAATGGATTTTTTAAAATCCACCTCCTCTCCGGGGGAAGTCCATCCATGGCCTGTTTAAATGCAAAGTCTGTAGCCAACAAGTCTCTGTGCCCAGAGGGGCTGATCTGCCCCCCTCGCCTTTGCAGCTCCCTGTAGCTGGGATGGATCCCCCCAGTTCTCCCACAGGGATGCTGGAGCCTTGGTGGGTGCTCACTCCTCACCAGGCCAGGAGCTGAACCTTGGACAATATTGGATCTTTTTCCTCTGTGGGGTGGACTAACTTTGGTTAGCAGGGGAGAGAAATTATGAAGATCTGCTAATTGCTACATTCCCAGACTGCGTCAGATGTTTTTACCATTTTCATTCTCTTCCCTTATAAACCAATCTAATCCTAATCTCTTTTAATGCTCCACAGAACAAAGGGCAGGGAAAGATCTAGCAGATCCCATCTCATTTAATAATCACTTTTTCCCTAGTATTAGGAACCAGTGAAGCTGAGGGAAAAACCTGTCCCTCTTCTTGATTCATCCCACATTCCTGGATTCTTTGCCAATTTTATTAATTGAACAGATTTTTTGATATAGATTAATTTGAAGAGGTGTTTGCTTTACTGTTTCTTCTGCCTTCATTAGCATTTGAGAGGCATTTGATGGTAAAGTCTTATTATAATCCGTCACAGACATCACAAAATCTGACATTTCCTAGATGATCAGATGGGAATTAACTTTGGAGCACATTGTAATAGGCAACATATCGTGACATCTAAAGTTAACATGCTCTGGCTGCATGTGCAGGAATCCTTTTTGGCACAGATTTGCACCTCTGGTGACACCAGTGGAGTGACCTGAATTTAACCAGACCAAAATTTGGCCTTTACCAAAGCTGGAAGTGAAGCCCCTCTGCTTTGTGTTCCTTTCTCTGCCCTAAGAATTGCCAGTGGGCTTTGCAGCTGCGGCTTCTCTATCAATATTTATTCCCAGGAAAGCCAAGTCTTGTTTCTCTTGACTATAGCAGTGCTGTTCTAGAGTGCTTTTGAGCAAAAATGCACAGTTACAAAACCTATTTAAATGATAACAGCAATGTTAATATGGCTTATCCATAAAACCTATGCAAGGAATCCTAGTACATCACTGTGCTGGATGATTTGCAGCTTTTATAATTTTCTAAGTTTGTATCAGTTGTTTTGTAGATTTTATAATTTTTAAAAAACAGTACAGATAAGAACAAGTCCGTGCAAACACATGAAAGCAGTTACAATACCAGAGTACAATGGAAAAGCAAAAAGGCAATTACTGGGTTGTTGGTTTTGGCACGTGTTTGAGAAATGTCTGAGGCCATCACATCTCAAAATTACATGTAGCAAACCCCTGCACTGAGTGAAAACACCAGAAATATCAAGCATCAGTTTCCATAACTGCTGCTGCTGCTGTGCAAACATATATAGACAGAAGCACACAAATTATTTAAGCAACATTACCTTAGAGTTTAATGTGTTTGCATTTCTTGCTGCAGGCACACCACAAGGCTGCTATCATAAAATATCCCGCACTTACCAATTCCTTCTCACCAGCTGGGTAGTCCCTTGAATTCAAATTATGTAGGCAGCCTTCATGTTGAAGGTGCTACTCATTTTTCCCTTATGATTCCATATTTCTGCTTGTGACAGGAGCAGCAGAAAAAAATCTCCCACCATAAACTGTAGCTGCTCCAGGCCGGATCAACACAGTGCTTCCCTCTAACACAGGCCAAAATTTGCTTTGTTTTATTATTTCATGTGTATGCTGGGCTTAGTTTAAGGTAGTTTCACTCCTAAAGTTGCTCCTACAGTTGAAAATTATTATGTCAGTACTAAAAATTCATGAAACATCAGCTACAGAATTGACTACAATAAATGCAGAAGCCAGTGGCGCTTTAAAATTATCTTGGAAATATCTAAATCTGTCATGCTACACACATTTGACATATTTTCATGTATTTGTCTCGTTTACTATAGATCAATCATTCTGAAGTAAAAGCAGCAGGAAAGACAAAGACCCAAACATGAATGATCACCTTGAAAATTAACATGGGAAATCACACAAAATTATCATGGTTGTACAGACTTCTGTTAAAAATATGTCCATGAGCAAGTCAAAGCAGGTCACTCCTTCATAGTCACTATATTTATAGAGTAGGGGATTCTTCAAGTTTCTCCCTCACCAGTGAGAAAAAAAGGAAATCTACCTCATAAAATGCCAGCATAAATGAATGTTATGCTCCTTTCATCACTCTTTTTCCTGAGCCTTAAACAGAAAACAAGCAGATCACCTCTCCTCTGTATATTGGGGGAAAAGTGGAAAGGGAACATCTGGGAAAAAGTGCTCCCAAAAGATAGAAAGTAATGGGAGCAGAATTGTTCTTTTGGGGTGTGCCTGAGGATGGCACTGTAGGCTTGGGGAATATTTGAATATATTTGAAAAATTTTGCAACTTTTGAGGCTCTGGTCAGTGAGACTTTTAAAGGACTTAAAATTCACCAGTTTCTACACTCACAACCTTCACCTATGTCCCACCATTTTCCCAGGGATTGTTTTGAGAAGGGTTTTCCAAATGCTGCAGACTTTTCTGGATTCCCCTACTTTGATCCCAAAACCAGATATACCCAAAACATTCTGAAAGATCCACTGCTAAATATAATTAGGAAATAGATGTTAGGTACAGCTCAAGGCCTTGCAGCTCAAACACAAACCTCAGCCAAATCACTTCACTCCTTTCTTTCTGAATTTAACCAGGAGATGAGAATAAAGACTCTCCCTTCACAACAGCTCAGCCAAGAGATTTACAAAGTGTTTGGGGATCCCAGGGGATAAGTCAGCACACAAAAGCACTACATTTTGATTGCGAGGGGCAGGTATATATTATCACCTGCTGGCTGAGTCAGGGTGCAGAGGATTCAAGAGGGCATCAAAGGAAAAGTCTCCATGTTCCTGAGGCGCAGGCCATGTAAATGCAGCCAGCCACAGTCTCCTCACGCCTCAGCTGCTCTAAAAGAGGCACACAGCCCAGCCACCGCTCCCAGCTGAGTGCCTTCAACTTATTAATTCCTCAGGGACAAGATAAGGAGATAGGAAAGCTCTGGAGCATGTAAATTCCATGGTCTGGAAGTGTAAGCTGTTGGAAAGTGTCAGGCCGCCTAACCCCGCGCCTGACCTTTGCAGCACTGGGTCAACACCTGAATGTCAGACAGACATCTCTGAATTTTTTTGTTTGTTTGTTTGTTTTACTTCAGTTTGCCTTGAGACAAGGAAGAACTCCCCTCTAAGAGGCAGCTAAACAGCTTCGTGGTGAAAAAAGTGGAGGAAAAAAACCTGGTAAGAATCCACACTTTGGTAGTGGTAGAAAGTAGAAATAGCATTGGTCAGCTTTGTGAATCAACTGTGAACAGGAATTTAGAATAGTATTTTAACATCTGCCAGAACTGAGCATGCAAAAGCACACAGTTTTCAGAATGAACTGGGCATTGAAGGCATCTGTGATGCTGCTATCAGCAGCCTGTTTCCTCAGGTACACTGGAATCCTTTCCAAGACAGGAGAAACCATCTCTCTCCCCCAGTCCCACTCAGCATCTTCAGAGACTGCAGAAGTTTGGGGCAATCTTTACCCTTCCTCAACAAAACCTCTTCATTACAAAAGCTGTTGAAAGCCTTACAGAAGTTGAAGCTTGATTCTGGTGACTTTAGGACAGAATTCCAGAAAACACAGAAGATTTGTTTGCCTGAGCAATTTTACCCGGATCCTTCTCTGGGCTTTACCTAAAGCAGCATCCAACCCTCTCATAGATGGGAGCAGCAATTCACCCAGAAACAGTCGTTTGTTGCTGACAGCCAAAAATACTATGCAATAATCAGAATTCTTTCCTCATCTGCACTGGTTTTATACAACCCAAGTCACAAGCTCGGTGAAACAGCTTTTGATTTACAGCAGTTCGGAATAGAACCAGGAAAAAACATCTTTACAGCAAACCCCTCAGACCACAAAGTGCAGCCAGCAGAGCCATACAGGAGCAAAACAGGGCTAAATCACCCTCATGTCCTGGATCCCAGTAAAAACACGTCCTGCTTTGCTCCATGATTTCTCCCCACCAGGCGCAGGTGTAGATGAATTCCACGGATAACCACTCCAATAACTGGTCCATGTGAATTCTTTGAGGGTTGTGGCATTTTTTTTGCTTTCAGATTGGTTCCTTAGGCTTCCCTGTTTTTCAGCAGCAGCTACTTTAGCAATTCAGCCACCACTGCCAAGACAAAGTGGTTGTTGAGGGCAGCCTGAGGAAGAAATAGGAGCACTGCTTCCTGAAATGCAATCAGCTCTGGGGAATCAATACTACCAAAACAAAATCGTGACTTATGAATAGACAGTCTTGATTCAGAATGGCAGATCAAGGGATGATTACACTTTTAGGCTCATTCTTTGGATAAGCAGACCATTTTAACTTGTGCCAGAGGTGAGCATTTAAAGGCACTCACCTGCTAGAATTAACTCAAACCAGATTGAAATGCCCTCGTTATAAACAGCTAAACTCATAAGTGCATTACATCCCCAGAAAGGAAGGAAAAGGGCTGGAAAGAGAAAACAGTATCTGTTTCTGAGCACACCATGAGCTGTTAAAAACATAATAACCCTTCTCTGACACCACTGCACACTGGAAGGATTTGGGGTTTCTATCATTCATCAAATAGGAATCACTCAACTCATTTTGATCGAAAACACAGTTCAGTGCTCCAACAGGTAGAAATTCAATGTATAAAAAATGCAGTAAATCCACAGATGGATGAAGAGAAAGAAGCATCTCCTTCACAAGAGAAGGAAAGGGTGACAAAACAGACAAAGTCTCATGGACAGAGTAACTGGGCCATACATTGGATTTATGTCAGCATATCTTTACCAGTGCTAGTCCCACCCACCAGCTGATCATCAATTTCTTTTAATTTTTTTAATTGTGAGGGGCAGAGGTTACTGATTCAGCTGTCACACTCTCCAAACAGACATCTTTCCAATAAGGGTGATATTTAAACACTTAAAAATCATTAGCAGAATTATCTATCAATGCATATGGCCATTCTCCAAGCAACATTTCCCTCTGCAGATGAAACAAGAGAAACAACAGAATTTTTTGATTTACAGGATGCTAAGTTTCACTTAAAAAAAAATCCAAGGCTCTTAAGTAGCAAAGATACTTTTGGAAAGCAGGTATTCAACATCTTATAAGTATTATTTAAAAAGCAGGAAAAAAGAATGCAGTTAGTACCTTATCACAGGGAAATGATACATATTCAACTTAGATGTGAGAGTGGATAGAGTCTGCAGAGAAAAATATTGGGAAGCTTTCTGAAATCAGAGCAGATTTTGCAACAGAGTAGAAATTGTAAAACAGATATACAGAAGCTAGAAATGCTGGGAGCCTCAGCACTATTGTCCCTACCAAACTTCCACGGGTGACAAGGGCCACCCAGCCTGCTTTTGCTGGGTGCTCCTTTTGAGCAAAGGAGTCCAAGAGGTCAAAGAGCACCCCAAGAGAGACTGCAGCTCCCAAAATGTGCTCGGTGACCTCCCTGGCCACTCCTGCTGCCCAGGCTCAAGTGCTTTTTTGGAACACAGTGCCTTTATGCCTTTAAATCTCTTTTTGCTGGTACAGTACAAACGTCTGAAACCTCTGCTTTGCTTGTGTCCTAAAGATGAACCTGGCAGGGGTAATTGACTCTCAATCTTCCCGATACAGTTACTGAAAATAACTTCATCTAGTGTAATCTCTTTATTATCACTGTAAAACACTTTGCTCCTTCTGCAGGTCACAGGCAGCAGGGTGAGCCCTTTGAATGCCTAACGTGGTCTCAGGAACACAAACGGAGCTTCCTATATAATCAGCACTGTTCTCAGCTGCAAGGAAATCTGATTTACATCAGGCTACCACTGCACAAAGCCCAGAAAGGTCTTGCAGAGGTGCACAGCTCCAGTAAATTCCGAAGCCATTCCAGAAATTAAACTGAGGGTCACATTCTGCTCCTTGTAAGGCTGGAGTAATGGCCCTGCATTCAGTGGAGTTATTCTTGATTTATATCATACCTGGGAGCATAACCTGGCTACCTGGACCAGGCTTCATTCTCTAGAGAACTCTGAAATATTTCTAAAGTTGTTATTTTTAAGCTTGCAGTAACAAACAACAGAATACAGGCTTTAAAAAGCAAAATATTTCCTCCTCCCTAATGAGGGTGTTAAAAGCGGGTCTCCCTTGTGTGGCTCTCAGAAACATCTAAAGACATGCTGAATGTAGGAAACAAACCCAAAATCTGCAGAAACCTGATGGGCCATAAACCATCATTTCTCAAATGATTAGTCAGCTTCCACCACTGAAGTTAGGAAGAAAAAAAGACAAAAAAAACCCCCACAAACAAAATCCCACCCATTTTCTACATCCACTTACCACTAACAGAGACACTTGTGAGTGGCTGTGAAGTGTACAGGGTCAAAGGAGCATGGAGAGACTGAAAATTTCAGTGCCTGATATGCTGATCCAACCATGAATGTTCATCCTTACACACATTTTATAGTTGGAAGTAACAAAGGAACAACAGCAGCAGTTGGTTGCTTTCTCTCTATTTGTTACAAGAACTGGCACCTTATCAATGCGTGGGTTAGATTCAGGTAAACCACCAGGCATGGCTATTTAAAAAAAAAAAAAAAAAAAAAAA